>APFE031470769.1:5417-25125 GCA_000404065.3 Pinus taeda | reverse complement strand
TAATCTCCAATTTATTTAATATATTCCTGATGCCTATGTTTGGTGGACGTAGCCCAGATTGGTTGGGTGAACCACGTTAAATATTGTGTTTATGTGCTTGACTGCTGTGTTAATTCTTCTATGTGTTTATTAAATAGCTGTGCACCTGATCCAACAATTGTTGCTTTAAAACTATCCTTAAAACATGCTTCTAAAGATACCATAATCGGCGTACATTCGATTCTAAAGCAGTTGATAAAAAAACATTACTCTCTCCAAGTCATGAAGAACTAAAACAATATCACGATATCGATGATAATGCTATGAAAAAAAACAAAAAATAACTACCTTGGTGTTTATATGCAGGACATCCTTCTCTGTGTTACTTTTGTTGATATATCAATTGCTTTGTATGAGTCAAATTGTTCGTTTCCAATGAATTTCAATAGTCATTATCCACAAGAAAATTTCTAAATTATCTACATGTCTGGGGAGTAAGGGAACAAATAGAATTTTCGGTCAATGGCCAGGCATTTATGAAGAGTCCTTCGTACTCAATTCAGGAATCTTAATCATTCGAGTTTGCAATTGACACATCACTCACACCCAAAGTTGGAAGGAATGGACTATAAATATAATATTCTTTATGCTCACTCAAAAGAAACTGTAATTCTAAAGTAAATTTAGTTTACTGGCCCGAGATACATGATTTTAATGATTTAGATATTACCGGATTCGAGAAGTGATCATTGAGTTATTTGATGGTCGGTTATACAACGTCTATTTGCACTTTGTCCACAAGGCTTAAAATAACCAAAATGTGTATAATTATCATTGCCTCAAAAAACCTTTTGGACTCTTTGGATATATTTTGTAGTAAGATTTAGGGGGTAACCAGTATACTCTTTCAAACTAAGCTACATAACTTCCCTATGACGCAAGTACCGGAATTAGATTTTCCCCTACCATGTAGCTGGTGGTCATCATCATGGTGAAGCAGTTAATAACTTTTGTGATTACGGCATGTCATAACCTGCAAATATATTGCAAGGTCATGAATCCACGATGTTTTATGAGGTTTTCCACTAGGAAATTACGGTTGTGATCTGGGATCGGTCACGAGTTCAGCACCAACATGAGAATACCTCCAAGAATATATGTTCATCATGTTTTCCCCAAAGCCAAAATTTCCTCTTTGAACATCGCAACACGTATCGTGATCCCTACATCATGAATGTTCCCAATTCTCACAATTTTGAGGCCCAACTCATCACCCCAGTCCTTAAAGTCGTTATTTCCATGCGGGGGTCTGTAATGAATATGCCGCTATTGTAATTTATTTATAGTTTTGTTCGAATTCCACAATATCGTAAAATTAAAGCATATTCAACATTCTTCCCATTTTGTCATGTTTTGTAACCTTGTAATGACCATCCTCCATCTCCAGCTTTACCAAAAGAATTTTACAACCCTAAAACTTAAAAATAACTTAAGGGTCTAATCTTTGCATTCAATTAAGTTATCGTATATGCTTGTGGAAAAATATATGAAGATGGGTATTATGACTATTTTTTTTTATCCATACGACATACTAGGCATTGTTGAACATATGCTAATAGTGGAACCACACAATGTGTTTTTCACACTTTCATTTGCTCAACGCCTAGTTTCTAGATCCAATGGGTTTTCTTTTCAAATAACTAGAACCCCAACCTTATTGCCCCTACTACCGATCTTATTTCTCTTTGATTCCTCAAAATTCTAGTGCACTCACCTAACACATTTCTGGAAAACAAAAAGTTTAGGGAGTATGTAATAGGGTAGGTCCTATTATTATGCACAAGGTGGGGCAGAATATAGGCTTTAGCTCTGCATATGTATGTGAGAGATATTTTTCTTTTTAGCATGCCAATGTGATATGACAAATGCAACCCACAGAGATTATTGAACTTCCTAATTTAGGACATAAAGCTCATTCATACCTTACAGAGGTGGGTTGGCCCTTAGGCCGCAATATTTGAACTTAGAGCTCTTATACCATTTGTAACATACCTCTTTGGCACCACATTAACAACCACATACTACGGGAAGATACCTTTTAGACACAGTATTAAAAACCACATGTTGTTTTTTTATCTTGGATTATATTCGGATGTAATATTTGTCACATGCATTCAAATATAATTATTTCATAACAAAGTTAGCACAGACAACTTTACCCATGTATACATCACATCATAGAGGAAGAATTAATCATGATCATTCAAGATCTTGCATTCTAGATGCCCTCCTTTTCGGATTCAACACAAACAATAATGGACATGATGTCATCAATACACTGTAACTAGATTTGCCATATAACATGTTCATGGTCCCACTATCATAGTCGAAAGTACCACTGACATATATCTTATTGAATATGAATAGATAACTAAAACGAGCCTCAATGGACGCAATACATCCTATGGTGTATAATGAATGCATAGATTAGATAACCTGAACCACATGATCTACAGTTTCAAACCCTAAATCAAAATCATTTATCATACATAGTTGTCTCATGCATCATTATTCAATCATCCTCCTATACAAATATCACACATACAGCTAAACACATATGCTGAGATAATTTCAACGATATACAAGGTAAGGAACAACATACAATACATCCCACGTAACGGAATCCGACAAGAGAAATTGAAGTAATGTCACTTGGACAACCAAGCATCGCCACTCAACCTAGAACTATTTCTTCTGGTTCACCCTCGAGCCAAGGTTCTTGCCATGGATCAACTATCTTTGTTGATCTCTGCAATGGGTATTTAATACCTTATTTCATGATATAGTTTCCTTTAGCAACATCCCACTTTTAGATGGATGTTTTATCCAATTGCCTAGGATTTTCTCAAAATATCTTGCCTTTCTCTCCCGTGAGGCTTTTCCTCATAAAAGCTTGTCTTTCTCTCCCACAAAGCTTTTATGTTTTTCTCAATGGATGTTTATCTTCAATCCATCAAGCTTATCTAGAATTGAATCTAGAAACTTTATCATGAAAGAAATATCCCTTCCCATTCACCAATGGGATTTGGCAAGAATCTCATCTCTTGGTGTCTCATTTTTCCAAGTGGTAAATTATTTTATTTATTTCATAAAGTATATACTTTTCCTTGCTACACATAGACCTAACTTTTCTCAGCTTCGGTTAGCAATTTTTTACATGCAAGGGAGAGGTGTTACAAAATGGAGTGATGGGATTTTTTTAAATTGCATCGAAAGGAGTTGTACAGGAGTTGTCATCACATATTAGAAATTAGATTAAAGACCAACAGTTCAGGGCACTACCTTTATATATCATATGGACTATTTGGAGAAGGCATAATGCCATTATCTTTGAACATAAAGGATTAGAGATACAAGAGGACATTAATAAGACAATGGCCTATTTCAATGAAATTGGACGGATACCTAGAAACAAAGGCAGTAGGAACATCAAGATCGGTGAAACATGGCATTCATATCCAGTGGGCTTCTTTAATGGGGCATGTGCTAACAGAGCATGTGGATGTGGAGTTGTTATGGCAGTAGGAACATCGAGATCGGAGAAACATGGCATTCATATCCAGTGGGCTTCTTTGATGGGGCATGTGCTAACAGAGCATGTGGATGTGGAGCTGTTATATACATCAAGGTTGATACAGTCTATCATTTACGATGGGAGGGTGGAAGGGAACCAATAGTAGGGAAGAAATCTTTGCATTATGGGGTGTATTGATCACGGAAAATGGTTAGGGATTAATGAGAGTCAGATCTATGGTGATGCCAAGGGCATTACAATATGGTTCAAGGGTCAAAATGATTTCAGTATGCCAATTTTAATTAATTGGATGAATCGTATCAAAATCTTAAAAAAGACCTTTCAACTTTAGAAAAGACCTTTCAATAGATTTAATTTGACCATATATAAATTTGACCATATCTATAGGGAACAAAACTGAGATGCAGATTTGATCGCAGATTTACTTTCAAAAAGGAGTTGTAACAAGACAAAAAGGTAAATTTCATTTTACTTCCTTTATGCATAGAGTCGCGGATAATGAAGATACTATCAACTATTCATAATAACAAACAAAACTTGTAAATTTCATTTTTCTTCCTTTATCCATAGATTCGTGGATAATGAAGATACTATCAACTATTCATAATAACAAGCAAAACTTTTTGTGTATTGATGTCCGTAGAAATAAATACGCTTGTAATTTTTTCTAGGGAATAGAAAAAGGATAAGTATAACACAATTTTCTACATTTAATTTTGAATAACAAAGGGTGTAAGCTGATATCGAGGCTTTTTTTAGAGGCAAAGCGAAATATGGTCAGTTTTTGTAAACCGTTGATGGAAAAGGTGATCTTGTAATTTGTGGTATTTACTACCTTTAATACTAAAGCGTAGCTATTTGAAAAAAATTATTAATCAAATCAGTGTGGTTGTATGAGTATTTTAAAAAATATAATTTAAATTAAAGATTTACTATTTTTAATTTAGTTTGAAGAGTGTAAACTAATCGATAGTAAGTTGTATTGCTTAGCCACTTCACTCCAACTCCTAACCCACTCTATGTCTCGTTCGTTAGGGATGGACCCATTAAGAAGCGTTTCGGTAAAACTAAGGTGCAGTACAGTCAAAGGTTGTGACGCAAATCGGAGAGGTGTAAGATGCAAATGAAGGAAGTCACATATATAAATGCTAAATATGCGATGAACATGACAAGGCGTAGTCCAGCTTGGAATATGCATACAAATTAGTAGGCCCATAACCATATATATTCTCCAGATCACATCCAAATAAAGAAGATGGAAGTTGAGAATGCTGAATATCTATGCAGTGTGAGTCTCTCCATGGTTTACGATCCCGTGAATATAGCCCCCACCGCCTTCCTCTACGATCGCAACACTGTGGAGACGTGGATTGAGAAGAATCCACGGAATGCAACCATCCCACAGACCCGGCAACCTTTCCTTGCCACTGATATAACTCCCAACGCAGCTCTCAGGGCAGAAATGAGACAATACTTCCAACGTGTATTGGGTAACGAATACACGGGATGGGAAGTCATTCCCGACTATCCACAACTACTCACCTTCGATAACATCCGAAACCAGCTACGCGACATTCTTCATTTCTTCCCCACTGCGGATGCGGAGGAGAATCTGAGGAGAATGAGTGCGGAGAGTTGGTCCAACGCATGGAAGCGACTCACATTTCTCCGGGTCAATCTGCAGATGAACGCTGTCAATCGCCGACGCTTCCTGACCGATGAACGACCAATGAAGTCTTTATCTGAATTTATAGCCCTCTCCTACACTCGGGGAAGAAAAACTGACGAATCGGACCTCTTTCACAGAGAAATTCTCCGAACAATTCGTTCCCTCGACTTGGCTACACATCAACAAAGAATGAACGAGTTGAATCTTGTAAATGACTTCCGGAGTCCTCAGTTTATAGGATTTTTGTTTAGACATTTTCAATTGGCGGACGAAGGTTTACAACCTGTAGTCCTTGGCTTTCTCTCGCTCATAGCTGAAAGTCTGGAACCCAAACAAGTACTTCGCATTCTGAATTACCTTAAAGATGCAGAACCGTTGGCTGTTTCCTCAACTGATCTCAGAAATTTTGCTCGGATTCTTGAAGTCTTCATTAGTAGTAATTTTACAGAAGATAATGGCCAACTGATTCTCAAAATGCAGAAACGCGTGGTGGAAGGATTTGTTCAAATTGTGATTTATGCAGTGGGTATTTTCAAGAGCGAGAATCGTATTGGCGTTGTGGAGGACGCTTGTGAAGCTTTGCGTATATCCCTTCTTCACCTGAGCCAACTAGTTAAAGAAGGTCCCCAAGAGTTTATAGAAACGCGGCTGGCTTTCAGTATTCATATGGATCTGTTGACATGCATCCACGAAATGATCCTTGAGACAGTTAAGCAGGAGAGTCCGCACTGGCTTCATCTTTCTGCCAATGATCACTGGTTGCTTGCACTGAACCTTGCAAATATATTATACCAAAACGTGGGCAATGCAGACATTATGACGATCAAAGTGTACGGCCTCTACCGGTCGTTTCTCCACTGTCCAATCGTTCGCGATTCAATATCTTTGACAAATTATGTGAACTTTATACTAAAAAGGTTTTGCCGCTTCGTTGGCGTGTGGTCAGTTGTGAACTCCACCGATGCATAAATAAATTTGATTGGAAAACTTACCAACACGTACATCTCTGTTCATCACCTCAAACCAGCCATATTGACGTGTTATTCCCTCTTCAAATCAAATCGCTCAGCATTATATCCACTGTTTTTCTGATGATATATTCCAAGTATATCTTAAGTATATATTTATTTGAATCGATTGATTTATTTTAAAAGTAAACTTAAAGTTTAAAAACCGTATTTGGAGACGTGCATTTTATTTAATTATGATTATCCAACTCTTTTACATGTATTATTGTCTTTTTATTTTTATTTTAACATCTATTTAATTGTGATATATGTTAGAGATAATATATCATAAAATATATGCTCATGATACAGATGACATGGTCATATAATGATATTCTATTGATATAAAAATATAAATTTTATTACGAAAGCTCCAGATTGTATGGATAGTATGATATGGTCATAAAATAATATCATAGGGATATAACTAGTATTTGCATTTAATGTTGCAAAGGAAACGTTGTAAGGCATAGAGTCTGAAGGAATATTGAAATGTATTGTCTCCTATGTTGTTTAGGGTTGGTGGTGAATGTATTAAATATTCATTGATGGAATTTCCTTTTTCAAGTGCAAATTGATTTTAGTATAGAAAAATAGGTGGAAAATAGAATAGCCCTTGAATTCTTCAAGTAGTGTATGGAAGACTTTTTTTTAGAAAATGTTAGATCTCTTCCATCTGTGGTGTCATGAAAAACATGGATGATGGAAACCATCTTCTCAAGGCTGGTTTGGAAGGTTTTTATGGAGAATACAAAAGAGAGATCAATACAAATTTCATCACCAATAACCAAATCAGAGGACTTTATTTGACTTTATTTTGCAACAGTTCATTCCTATCTTGTCATATGGTAGGTCTCTATCTTTTCTTCCCATGTTTATATTGTACAGGAGTGATTAAAAGCTTGAGATTGATAGGTTCTTACAAACTTAGATCTATTCTCTAGACTTCAATCTATATTCGAGATGGGTTTTTACAGAAATTGATTGATTCACAACAGTTGTTGCATTCATTCATGTACTCTTATAGGCATGCAGTTCATTATTATAGTAAGAAGTGTTCATTGCTTGGCCATATTGTTTGAGTTTTCACTAATATATTGAGTCACAATAACTGTTGCATTCATTCATGTAATCTTATAGGCATGCAGTTCATTATTATAGTAACAAGTGTTCATTGCTCGGTCATAATGTTTGAGTTTTCACTAATATATTGAACTATGATTTTAACTTTTAAAGGCTTGTTGTGGTAGATGAGGAGACCCAACTTTCATTTTTGTAGAGTTGGATAAAGAGCCACCTTGAAGACGGAAGCAAGATATTGAAAAAAGTAGTTCTGTTAGCATGAGAAATCTTACAAAGACCCATGATTTCACATGAGTGAGAGAGACAATTTACTTGATGTTGTCTTTCAAGCTCTTTATTGAAAATAGCATCATTTCTCTAAGTTTACAGTAGAAAGGACAAGAAAATTAGTATTATGAGAACTGGTTGGTTGTTATGTGCAAGTAGCTAAGCCAGCATAAATGCATCTTAGCCCAGGATATTGAGTAGTGTTGTTTAGTGTGTATGTTTGAATGCTGAAATAATGTATTTTTGGACTATTTATTGTCCTTGTGTTGCCTTCGCATTTGCAAACTAACCAGTATGAGTAATTTCAGTGGGATGTACAGTGTCAGCAATGCCTTCGTTTTGTATTACTAGAAAAGGATGTACAGTATTAGCTATGTCTTCATCTGTATAGAGCATTAGCTATGCTTTCGCATGTATTACCAGAAAAGAATGTACATTGTTAGCAATGCCCTTGTTTGTATTACCAGAAAAAATATGTACAATCTTAGTAATGTACTTGGTCGGTTTTACATGCAATTTGCAATGATGGACAATATTAGTAGAACAATTGCTATAATGCCTAAATATTAACACACTAAAGAAGACAAAGGAAAAGCAGAGATTTTTCGATTTTAATTTGCATTACTCTGGCCTAATAAATTGACAAAAATTCAATGATCTTTCACCATTCACACACTTTTCCCCAGGTCATTGAGACCTCAATGACTAAAATCGTAAACACTAATGCACAAAACCATAGGTAGGTCCACCCACCTTATATGGGGTCCAAAAAAAATTCCTGAGCCGCCACCCTAGATCCCATACAGGGGGTCGATACCCCAAAGGGGGGCTGCCACCCCACCTGCTGCACTCCTCGCAACAAAAGGGGGCGCCAATAACACACACAAGGCAACCCACACAGAGTTGTTTTTGAGTTTGATAGTACCATGAACCCTCAAAAGAAAACTTAGTTACATGCTTAATACAACTTAGAGAAGAAAAAGCATAGCCAAATGGAATTTGTAGATCTTGGACCACTTGAAGCAGTTATGGCTGGAACAATAGAGTAGTCTTTATTTGGTTATTGATTTCTTTAACAGAGATCCGATGGAAACCCCATGGAGTTGTTTGTGAGTTTGATAGAACCATGAACCCTCAAAAGAAAACTTAGTTACACGGTTAACACAACTTAGAGAAGAAAAAGCATACCCAAATGGAATTTGTAGATCTTGGACCACTTGAAGTAGTTACGACTGAGGCAATAGAGTAGTCTTTTATTTGGTTATTGATTTATTTAATAGAGATCTGATGAAGAGGACTTCAGCTTTTTCTAAGGGATTTTATCACCTATGATCTATTAATATGTTTTATATAAGTGATCTGTAGCATGTAATAATATGTTTTATATAAGTAATATGTAGCATTATTAGAAATTCAATCACAGTTAACAGTGGCCATGACCCTTTGCATTCATAAGATTAGATCATCAGCTTTTTCAAATAAAGCATAGTTCTCCAACAAGTTACTGATTTCTTAAGACTAAGTACTTGTTTGTTATTATAAGACACCAAAATATTGAAGTTCAAACTAGTAACTACCAATTTATTCTCAAAAGACTTAATGCGCTCAAAATGTATGAACATATACAGTAATGTACAAGCAAGTTAATTGAGAAAACATAGAACATCCTCGGCTACCACAACAACCCTAAATTCTAAGAACATAATACCTGTACATCAAATACAATCTTAGAAGCAATCCTCTGTTCTATTCAAATTTAGGCAATTCACCAGCATAAGTTACTGAATTAAAGGCGTTGAAGCAGCCAAGATGAGGCATCATGAACTTTTTCAATCATCAAGCCAATCTAAATTAAAACGTTCTTCGATGACCTCAATTATGAGATTAGGCATGGTAGAGGCTTTGATAGTCAACCATTGTCGTTCAGTGCTCTCATCACAGATTACACATCTGAGAGATCTTAGTTTGGCTAATGCTTTAGGCAGCTTCTTCAGTCCAGAGCACTCCCTCATATCCAGAATCTTTAAGTTTGATAGCTGATCAAATTCCATGGGAAGGTCCTTCAAAGACTTGCATAATGAAATATCAAGAAATTCGAGTTGCTGAAGTGCACAACTGGAAGGAGGAAGCATTGACAAACTTGGGCAAATGCAGACAATATCAACACCCTAAGTGACCTTAACCTCCCAAAGTCATCAGGTAACTTTTGGATAAGATGACAATTAGTGACAGAGAACTTCTGGAGGTATGTTAAATTGCATATGTTTCCAGCCAGTTCCTCCAAATCACTGCAGTGGTCAAAGTTAATTTCTTGAAATTTTGGAGACTTTGGAAAGTTATATCCCTTATCCAATAAAGTCATATTCCCCAAACCCTCACATAGGCATACAAACAACTTTTCCAAGCTCTCTCAGGATCTACAATACTCATAAAGAGGAGACACAATCAACCTCCCAAGTAGTACAGACTTTATTTGAGGAAATGCAGGGAAGCTCAGCAGTCCATCAAGTGTTGAACGCTTAGAACTGTAATTGTATATTATAGTAACCTTCAGTTTTGGCATGGTATGTAAAAATGTTGGAAGACGGTAATGACTGGCAGCGAAAAACGAAGTCAATACTTCCACCTCAGGAAAGTTTATTTGACACCAATTTTGCTCTTCCATTGGACCTACAGTTCCCAGAAATGTAAAAATCAGTATGCTATGCTGATAAAAAATGTTTATCTAACATCTTAATAAATTTGGAACATAAGTAGATTGATCAAAAAATGATTCAATGTGTAGGTAGTTAAAGAAAACAAGTTTCAGTAGTGACCTGTATGAATTGAAACAAATTGAGCCTTAGATGCCTGATCTTTGAGTGTTAGCCATTTTGTGGGAATATTATCCTCCTTGCTAGGCATAAAAAGCCTCTTACAATGAATGGTACTATCCTGGTTGGCCAGACAGAAGGCTAAATCTCGCATCACATCATGTTGAGAAAAAGAGAGCTCGGAGGCACAACTAAATGAGATGGCGTGACACCTGACACATCAAAAACTTGTATTAACTAAGAGGACTGAACTCGAAAGCCTCTTATCTATGTTGGTTAACACGCTGATCCTACCTTCCTAATTTCTAACAAATCATGTAAAAAAATTAAGCCTAAAATTGTCGGTATAGTTAATTTTTCTCATATGTTTTTGCCTCAAATTTTCTGCAAAGTTCATGATCTATCAAAGGATGCCACAAGCACAATAAATTAAGTACGGATACCCCTCAAAAGAAAACTTAGTTACATGGTTAACACAACTTAGAGAAGAAAAAGCATACCCAAATGGAATTTGCAGATCTTGGACCACTTGAAGCAGTTACGGCTAAGGCAACATAGTAGTCTTTATTTGGTTATTGATTTATTTAACAGAGATCTAATGGAGAGGACTTCAGCTTTTTCTAAGGGATTTTATCACCTGTGATCTATTAATATGTTTTATATAAGCGATCTGCAGCATCTAATAATATGTTTTATATAAGTAATCTATAGCATTATTAGAAATTCAATTACAGTTAACAGTGGTCGGGACCCTTTGCATTCATAAGATTAGATCATCAGCTTTTTCAAATAAAGCATAGTTTGCCAACAAGTTACTGATTTGTTAAGACTAAGGACTTTTTTGTTATTATAAGACACAAAATATTGAAGTTCAAACTAGTAACTACTAATTTATTCTCAAAATACTTCATGCACTCAATGTATGAATATATACAGTAATGTACAAACAAGTTAATTGAGAAAACATGGAACAACTACCACAACAACCCTAAATTCTAAGAACATAATACTTGTACATCAAATACAATCTTAGAAGAAATCCTCTATTCTATTCAAATTTAGGCAATTCACCAGCATAAGTTACTGAATTAATGGTGTACATAAAAACCCGAGTAAGAGTGCAAAAGCCCTTTCAATGTTGCAAGGTATATGTTTACATGCAATTTTTTTTGTCTGTTAGTAGATTTGGGTACACTCTTCTTAACCTTTACGTAATTTGCAGAGGGATGAATTATTTAGAACTGTGATGGTCACAGAAAGGGATGCATGGTTATTGATATTTTTTCTTGATTTTTTTTTGTGAGCTGAGCCTGCTAACTGCAGTGTTTGGTCCCATCTAGGCATTTGTGTGATCTAGTGCACATCCTCCTTAGCACTCATCAGTTACAATTCAGGTGACAGGAAGCATGAGAACCAGCAATTTTAGGCTTAATTTTTTTTACATGATTTATTAGAAATTAGGAAGGTAGGATCAGCGTGTTAACCAACAGAGATAAGAGGCTTTTGAGTTCACTCCTCTTAGTTAATATAAGTTTTTGATGTGTTAGGTGTCGGGCCATCTCATTTGGCTGTGCCTCGGAGCTCTCTTTTTCTCAACATGATGTGATGCGAGATTTAGCCTTCTATATGGCCAACCAGGATAGTACCATTCATTGTAAGAGGCTTTTTATGCCTAGCAAGGAGTATAATATTCCCACAAAATGGCTAACACTCAAAGATCAGGCATCTAAGGCTCAATTTGTTTCAATTCATACAGATCACTACTAAAACTTGTTTTCTTTAACTGCCTACACATTGAATCATTTTTTGATCAATCTACTTATGTTCCAAATTTATTAAGACGTTAGATAAACATTTTTTATCAGCATATCATACTAACTTTTACATTTATGGGAACTGTAGGTCCAATGGAAGAGAAAAACTGGTGTCAAATAAACTTTCCTGAGGTGGAAGTATTGACTTTGTTTTTCGCTGCCAGTCGTTACTGTCTTCCAATATTTTTACATACCATGTCAAAACTGAAGGTTTCTATAATATACAATTACAGTTCTAAGCGTTCAACACTTCATCGACTGCCAAGCTTCCCTGCATTTCCTCAAATAAAGTCTGTAATATGTTAGAGGTTGATTGTGTCTCCTCTTTATGAGTATTGTAGATCCTTAGAGAGCTTGGAAAAGTTGTCTGTATGCTTATGTGAGGGTTTGGGGAATATGACTTTATTGGATAAGGGACATGACTTTCCAAAGTCTCCAAAATTTCAAGAAATTAACTATGACCACTGCAGTGATTTGGAGGAACTTCCTGGAAACATATGCAATTTAACTTACCTCCAGAAGTTATCTGTCACTAATTGTCATCTTATCCAAAAGTTACCTGATGACTTTGGGAGGTTAAGGTCACTTAGTGTGTTGAGATTGTCTGCATATTCCCAAGTTTGTCAATGCTTCCTCCTTCCATTTGTGCACTTCAGCAACTCAAATTTATTGATATTTCATTATGCGGGTCTTCCCATGGATTGGGTAAGGGACATGACTTTCCAAAGTCTCCAAAATTTCAAGAAATTAACTTTGACCACTGCAGTGATTTGGAGGAACTACCTGGAAACATCTGTAATTTAACTTACCTCCAGAAGTTATCCGTCACTAATTGTCATCTTATCCAAAAGTTACCTGATGACTTTGGGAGGTTAAGGTCACTTAGGGTGCTGAGATTGTCTGCGTATGCCCAAGTTTGTCAATGCTTCCTCCTTCCATTTGTGCACTTTAGCAACTTGAATTTCTTGATATTTCATTATGCAGGTCTTTTAAGGACCTTCCCATGGAATTTGATCAGCTATCAAACTTAAAGATTTTCGATATGAGGGAGTGCTCTGGACTGAAGAAGCTGCCTAAAGCATTAGCCAAACTAAGATCTCTCAAATGTGTAATCTGTGATGAGAGCACTGAACGAGAGTGGCTGGCTATCAAAGCCTCTACCATGCCTAATCTCATAGTTGAGGTCATCGAATAACGTTTTAATTTGGATTGGCTTGATGATTGAAAAAGTTCATGATGCCTCATCTTGGCTGCTTCAACGCCTTTAATTTAGTAACTTAAGATGGTGAATTGCCTAAATTTGAGCAGAACAGAGGATTGCTTCTAAGATTGTATTTGATGTACAGGTATTATGTTCTTAGAATTTAGGGTTGTTGTGGTAGCCGAGGATGTTCCATGTTTTCTCAACTAACTTATTTGTACATTACTGTATATATTCATACATTTTGAGCGCTTGTAGTCTTTTGAGAATAAATTGGTAGTTACTAGTTTGAACTTCAATATTTTGGTGTCTGATAATAACATACTAGTACTTAGTCTTAACAAATCAGTAACTTGTTGGCAAACTATGCTTTATTTGAAAAAGTTGATGATCTAATCTTATGAATGCAAAGGGTCATGGCCACTGTTAACTGTGATTGAATTTCTAATAATGCTACAGATTACTTATATAAAACATATTATTACATGCTAATGCAACTTTTACTAATACTGTCCATCATTACAAATTGCATGTAAAACAAACCAAGTACATTACTAAGATTTTACATCCTTTTTTTTTGGTAATACAGACAAGGGCATTGCTAACACTATACATTCTTTTCTGGTAATACAGGCGAAAGCATAGATAATGCTCTATACAGACGAAGAGATAGCTAATACAGTACATCATTTTCTGGTAATACAGATGAAGGCATTGCTAACACTGTACATCCCACTGAAATTACTAATACTGGTTAGTTTGCAAATGCGAAGGCAACAAAAGCATAATAAATAGTCCAAAAATACATTATTCCATCATTCAAACATGCACACTAAAAAACACTACTCAATATCCTGGGCTAAGATGAATTTATGCTGGCTTAGCTACTTGCACATAACAACCAACCAGTTCCCATAATAGTAATTTACCAGTTCTCATAATACTAATTTGCTTGTCCTTTCTATTGATAAACTTACAGATATGATGTTACTTTCAATAAAGAGCTTGAAAGACAACTTGGTATTGTTAGATTGCTTACAATGACCTGGAAAGAAGCCTTCTCAAAGAACCCTTAAGTAGTGAACTTACAGTAGTTTATTATCATAATTAGTGTCAATGCATCTTGGATACACATTTATAATGGCAGAATGTTCGGAGTGTCAACTGCATTTTGGTCCCATTCAAGTCTATGACCAACAAAATCCCATCGATCGCAGTTAGAATTTGGCATGCCCCGGATCCTTCACGTCTTCCATAGTCCTGAACATTCTTGCCTCAGAGCAGATAATTGAGCATGTGTTTTTGCTCATGAAATAGTATTGTACAGTTAAATTAAATTTGCAGTTAAATGGGAAAACCTACCATTTTCCCAAGAACGATGGCAATAACATTGTCCATGGTGAATGAATGTCTGGGTGCCTTCTTCTTTTTGCAGCTCTGCATTTATGTTGCTAACCAAAGGCCTGTAACAAAAATATTGCATTTATGTGGATAACTAAAAGTCTATAACAAAGGTGTAAAAGTATGTGAACATATAATGATGGATTTCATACTGATGACAGAGTGGTGGCATGGTATGTGTGAACACAGGAGGGTTGAGAGGCTTAGACAATGTGCTATGGAAAGTGCAAAAGTATAGAGGAGGGAGGAAGCCATCTGTTCAGTTCACTTACCACAGTGTGGACGACGAACAAGGTGAATCATCTAGATTTAATGTGGATTCAGAATATGTGTGGGAGGTATAATTCTCATCTCATTCTTGTTATTATTGTACAGAATTATTTAAATTTAAACAGCTTGACATTTTCCATTTTACTCATATAAAATATTGACCATTATGCTGATGCACATATAACCTGCAAATTAACTTATTGAATTCCATTAACATGCATGCACCGTTCATTTAGAAAAATAATAAGAAATGTTTTGGAATAGTTGATGATCTGATCTAATCCCATCCCATGTAAAAGCCAAGCCTGCATTTCTACAGATTTTAAAATCCCATCTCCTTGAATGGGGTTTGGTTGAAATAGGGGATTGTGGGTTTCCAAGTTGAAAATACTGGTATGTGCTACAGTGAAGTGATGGGAGATTTTGAAGCATGGAATAAAGTTGAGGGGGATTGCAGACCTACTAACTGCCTACCTGGAGGGGAATTGCAGACCTATTAACTGCCCTAATAAGTAGGAGGGAAATTACAGACCTATTAACTGCCCTGATAAGTAGGAGAGAAATTAGAGAGCTATCAACTACCTTGATAAACTTGTGGGGGATTGCAGACCTACTAACTGCCTACCTGGAGGGGAATTGCAGACCTATTAACTGCCCTGATAAGTAGGAAGGAAATTGCAGACCTATCAACTACCCTGATAAACTTGAGGGGAATTGCAGACCTACTAACTGCCTGCCTGGAGGGGAATTGCAGATCTATTAAATTTCCCTGATAAGTAGGAGGGAAATTGCAGACCTGTCAAGTGCCCTGATAAACCTGAGGGGAATTGTAGACCTATTAACTGCCTGCCTGGAGGGGAACTGTAGACCTATTAACTGCCCTGATAAGTAGGAGGGAAATTACAGACCTATCAACTGCCCTGATAAACTTGAGGGGAATTGCAGACCTACTAATTGCCTGCCTGGAGGGGAATTGCAGACCTATTAACTGCCCTGATAAGTAGGAGGGAAAACGCAGACCTATCAACTACCCTGATAAACTTGAGGGGAATTGCAGACCTACTAACTGCCTACCTGGAGGGGAATTGCAGACCTATTAACTGCCCTGATAAGTAGGAAGGAAATTGCACTCCTATAAACTGCCTTGATAAACTTGAGGGGAATTGCAGACCTACTAACTGCCTACCTGGAGGGGAATTGCAGACCTATTAACTGCCCTGGTAAGTAGGAGGGAAATTGCAGACCTATCAACTGCCCTTATAACTAGGAGAGATGCTCGTAAACTTGTTGTTTCTTCCATTAATAATTTGATGGATGGAAAATCACAATTCTGAAAAGTGCAATTTTACCAATAAAATGGAAATGGATTTGTAGACCGTGTTTTCATTGGAAGAGCTCCTCACTGCAATTTTCAACAATCAAAGTATTGTAATTCAACCCAGCCATCATAATTCCGACCATAAAACTCACCTAAAAGAACAACATATTTTCTCCTTCATTATTAATTATTAATATTGTTGACAGAGATATTGGGCGTAGCAGCTAATAGTAAATCTTTGTTTACTGTTATTTAAAATAAAAATAATGTTATGCAGGTTTTCCTGGTGACCTGGATGTATTAGTGACTTATACAATAAGTGGAGACATGGAGCTGAGACTTGATTATGAGGCAATACCGAGGAACAAAGCTACGCCTGTGAGCTTAACCACTCATGCTTACTGGAACCTTGCACAGCATAACAACAGTAGGGATATACTAGAAAATTTTGTCAAAATATGGGCTTCACATTATACTCCCACATATGATCATCTGATTCCAACAGGCCAAATATTTCCTATGGAGGGAACTCCGTTGGACTTCAGGAAAGAGACGATTGTTGGCACCAGAATTAATAAAGTGAAGAGTAGGCAAAGCCCCCCTGGGTTTGATAACAATTATGTTCTGGACGGCCCCAAGTTGAAGAATGGACTGAGGATTGCTGCGAGGATGAAGGATCCTTGGAGTTGTAGGGTGATGGAGGTGTGGTCCACTGCTCCAAGGATGCAGTTCTATACCAGTAATAATCTCAAACACACTGTGGGCAAAGGGGGCTTCCTGTACAAGCCACACACAGCACTGTGCTTCGAGACTCAGGGTTTCCCCAATGTAGTGAATCACCCTAATTTCCCCTCTGTCATTGTCCAACCCGACCACATCTACAGGAAGACAGTGCTCTACAGGTTCTCACTGGATAAAGTTCGCATATGACATCTTTCCTTTTTTTGGTCTATTCCCATTGTAACTCCAGTCCAACAATAAGAGAATAGAACAAATAATGCTCTACAAGTTCTCAATGGGTAAATAGATTCTTGTGTTCATTATTTCCATTCTAAGTCCAGCAATAAGAGAATTCTCAGAGAATCTATATATGTCTGCATCTGTGCTTTCCCGTCATTAAATGTGTGTATTAACGAACAATGCTTTTCATTTGGCAGGGAATTTCGTTTCATTCGGCTATTAGCATTTGGTGATTTGAGTTTTCTTAAATTATATATTTTGAATTCCTCTACCTTCCAGTTGAAATCACAAATATAAAATCAAGTAAAAGAAAATCAAGACATGATCTATGTAAGGGAGATTTCATTTAGGTGGAACACAAGCAGTTCCAACATAATTTTCTGAAGAAAAAAAAAGGTAAAAAAAAAGAAACTATCGGGCATTTATTAATTATTAATATTGTTGACAGAGATATTGGGCGTAGCAGCTAATAGTAAATCTTTGTTTGCTGTTATTTAAAATAAAAATAATGTTATGTAGGTTTTCCTGGTGACCTGGATGTATTAGTGACTTATACAATAACTGGAGACATGGAGCTAAGACTTGATTATGAGGCAATACCGAGGAACAAAGCTACGCCTGTGAGCTTAACCACTCATGCTTACTGGAACCTTGCAGGACATAACAACAGTAGGGATATACTGGACAATTCTGTCAAAATATGGGCTTCACATTATACTCCCACAGATGATCATCTGACTCCAACAGGCCAGATATTGCCTGTGGAGGGAACTTCGTTGGACTTCAGGAAAGAGACGATTGTTGGCACCAGAATTAATAAAGTGAAGAGTAGGCAGAGCCCCCCTGGGTTTGATAACAATTATGTTTTGGACGGCCCCAAGTTGAAGAATGGACTGAGGATTGTTGCGAGGATGAAGGATCCTTGGAGTCGTAGGGTGATGGAGGTGTGGTCCACTACTCCAGGGATGCAGTTCTATACCAGTAATAATCTCAAACACATTGTGAACAAAAGGGGCTTCCTTTACAAGCCACACACAACACTGTGCTTCGAGACTCAGGGTTTCCCCAATGCAGTGAATCAGCCTAATTGCCCCTCTGTCATTGTCCAACGTATCCACATCTACAGGCAGACAATGCTCTACAGGTTCTCACTGGATAAAGTTTGCATATGACATCTTTCCTTTTTTTTGGTCTATTCCCATTGTAACTCGAGTCCAGCAATAAGAGAATAGAACAAATAATGCTCTACAAGTTCTTAGTGGGTAAATAGATTCTTGTGTTCATTATTTCCATTCTATGTCCAACAATAAGAGAATTCTCAGAGAATTTGTATATGTCTACATCTGTGCTTTCTCGTCGTTAAATGTGTGTATTACTGAACAATTCTTTTCATTTGGCAGGGAATTTCGTTTTCATTCGGCTATTAGCATTGGGTGATTTGAGTTTTCTTAAATTATATATTTTGAATTCCTGTACCTTCCAGTTGACATCACAAATATAAAATCAAGTGAAAGAAAATCAAGACATGATCTATGTAAGGGAGATTTCATTTAGGTGGAACACAAGCAGTTCCAACATAATTTTCTGAAAATAAAAATAAAAATAAGAAACTATCGGGCATTGCAGTTTCATTACCTGGATAATGCCCATGAAATGATGATAATTCCCAAAGCAAGCCTTAATGAGCCCTAGATGATGAATTGGTCGGGCATACTCACTAACCCAAATGTTTTCCAAGCCCGTTGAGAGCTGAATTCTATTCAAACACTGTCCGATTCATCGTCCCAGACATTATAAACCGTATTCAAATCGGAGCAGCGCCCATATTCCTGACAAATTCACAGTTCCTTGTGCTCTCTCTGCATACATGATCACAACACCCTTTTGAACTATACTAGGCGAAAACCCAAATACATCACGTGAGGAATAGTCAGAGATTACAGCTATGTACAAACCTTCAATCAATTGACTGGATCAGAATTTTCTTCATCGTATCTCAAACCCTGGCTTCGTGCTTTTTCCTGCCACTACGTTGATAAATCCCATGCAGCAAAGGCATTTGCCCTGACCCTCCTTTGTAGCTTACTCGCTATTTGTGTGTGCACGACAGACCAAGTGGGTAGGGTAGACATACGGGCAAATAATCGAATGGCAGATAATTGTTGAATCGTCTAACAATAGATCGAACGGTTAACATTAAGACAGAAAGGCATTTAGGGGAGTTCATTTAAGAGGGAAACGCCTTACGGTGTAAAAAATATAATTTAATAAACTAATTATTTTAAGTGCGTAGTAGATCCATAATTAAAATAAATCCAAATTAATAATAGT
>APFE031470756.1:0-50556 GCA_000404065.3 Pinus taeda | reverse complement strand
TCCTATCCTCTTCATTGTCCTCTAATTCAATAGGTTTCATTTTTAATAGAGATGCTCAATATGCCAAGTATCTATATTAATTGTTCATCTTCTCATGGCTTTAGTTATGGACAATTAATTCAAACTTTGCTAATATTTAATTTTAATTTTTAAAATTAGAGAAATGTCTCACTTCTATTTCAAATGACATATTCCCATTTAAAGGCTTTGTTTCCCCACAAGTATGAGCTCAATTATCTAGTTTCTTCTTAATTGCAATTGTGGTCTTGCCTCCACTACTACTGCAAATCAAGTCTATTTGATTGGTTGTGATGGAATCTTAAACAACCCCACCAACTCATCTATTTTTGGCAATCTATGATTGCATCTAGAGGTACATTTTATATCTTAGTATGAGGGGGATGTATGATTTCTTATGTGCTCAACGTAGAATTCATACATGTCCTTTTAATTCATATTATTAAAAATAGAAATATTTTAGTAAGAAAAAATTAACTAAAAACTGAAAATAGCAATGTATTAATAATTTTTTATTAAAAAAGGCTAATAATTTATAATATCAAAATAGAAGTATTTTGGTTAGCAAATCTAAAAATGTTAGATCTTAGACTTTTGTGATCCATATTGATAATAAGTTTGTCTTTCGGATTAATCACATAGTGTATATTAGGTCAACATTTTCAGAATGAACCACATTATTTGGTTCAAAATGTCAACCAAATATAAATTATGTGATTAATCAAAAAGACAAACTTAAAATCTAAAAATAATAGCTTATAATTGATTTTTTTAATAGAAAATAATCAATACAAATAAAAATAAAAAATTTTGATTAATTTTTTTTATACTTCAAAAAAGGAATAAAAAAGTTTCCATATATAGATTAAGAATGTATATTTGTTTTATTTATCAATAATATTGTATATTATATTTACTAGCCTAGTATTACCTTAGATCCATTTAAAATACATTTGACTCTTCATGGCCTTCTTTTTGAAGTGTAAAACTTGAAATAGAGATTTGAAACATCTTGGAGCATGATAGATCATGTGTTACATGGATCTAAGTGGTATATCTCCAAAAAATGGTGCTTCCACTACAAGATAGAAGATCCTGAATAGGAACTACTTTTGGCATAAACTTATTGTAAGCTTGAGTAGTGAGGATGATATCCGCTACCATTTTTATGTGTTTATCATCTCTAAAACATAATATCACATTAAAAAGTCATATATTTGATTTATATATATATATAACCTAATTTATAGAAATTTTTAATATTCAAAAATATCAATTTATGCAATGTAGAATATTTTTTGCAATATATTTATTATATTAAAAAATTAATTTGCATATATAATAAATTGGTATTAATCTTATTATTTAATATTAAAAAAAAATATAGACATCAATCATCAATCAAAATAGCTTTTATTGTCATATTCCAAAAAAATATACGTTCTATTCAATATTAAATTAGGATAAACTAATTAATTAATAAATACAACCATATTCAAAATATTAATGTGGTTGATATAGCCAAAGGCTTCATAAATATAACCAAAAAAACTCTATGCACACATTTCCCTAATTAACCATGTATAAAAAGGTTATGGATCAACTTTAACTTAAAAAAAGAAGGGAATTATAAATTATTGCTCTAAATAATAATGAGGAACTTATTAGAATTAGAATAATCTCAAATCCCTAGGAAATTGGTGGGTGGTGAGCCAAGTGGCACATGAATTTTTATAATTTATTAAAAGTCAATGCAACTTAACAAACTCTTTAATAAACTATAGTGGTTGATGAGCACTAAGACTCAACATATGATGAGCATATTCCCTTGAGAATTAATCTAGGCCTTCAATTAAAAAAATAAAAATAAAATTCAACATATCCTCATCCACATTAAATTGAAATAAAAAAAATTGGCAATTAAAGTAAACTAGTTCTATTAATTAAACAGTTAATTAATTAATTAAACAATTAACTAATTAATTAACTAACTAAATAAAAACCACAAAAATATAAATTAATTAAAATTAACACTAGTTCTATTCAATACCTTATAAACAAATTAATTAATTAAATGAAATAAATTAAAATAAACTAATTCAATTAGTTAAACAGCTAGCTAAAAACCACAAAACTGTACATTAGTTGGCAATACAATTTATATTCATATATATTACAATAAAAGTGAACTGACCCACTTGCCAATTCTACCCAAATAACCTCCCAAACAAAAGGCAAGCAGCTAACTAGGAATTGAAATGTTTGAATATCTCTATTTTGAAAAAGTTCGAACATGAATATAGATTTATAATTTCTGTAGAGTCAGATTTTGATAAAATGACCAGGTAGATATATAAAAAATATTAATTAATATATATATATATATATTAATTAATTAATTAATTAAGTGTAGTAGTAAGTGAGTGTATATTTCAGTGTTAAAAATGAATCACAATTGATAGTTGGAAATGGGTTTGTAAACCTAATAAATAACAGGAGTTGATGATGTGAAACCCATTAACAAAAATAATTTTATAGAAAATATTTTCTTAACAGGTAAATTATTCATCACAAAAACCTAAAATCAAACATTTTGAAACTGAAGAAATCTAAAGCATCCGTCCATATTAGAATCATTGGGACTCTAGAGGATGCCAGGAGATACAAAGTTATAAATATGGCATCAAAACACATAGAGATTCAAGAACACTTTTCATTTCTCCCTGTATGCAATGTAATCTGCAATACCCAACAAACGTGCAGCCCTCGTTGGATCGAAACATGATAGCTCCTCCTTACCTTTCTTCAACAATTCAACAGTAAACTCCTTTGCTTTCTCCAAACCCATCAGCTTCGGATAGGTGGCTTTATCACTAACCAAATCCTTTCCTGCGGTCTTCCCAATTTCTTCCGACGATTTTGTGACATCGAGTATGTCATCCACCACCTGAAACAGAAGCCCCAAGCAACGGGTAAACCTTCGAATTCTCTCAATTTCATCTTCCGAAGCACCACCAATGATCGCCCCACACACAGCCGAGCATTCCAGTAGCACTCCAGTCTTGTGAATATGAATCCATTCCAGAGTCTCAAGCTCAACAGAAGCATCCCGCTCGCTCGCAAGATCCACAATCTGGCCGCCCACGATCCCCTGGGAGCCTGATGCTCTACCAAATTCAGATACCACCCTCAAAATCCGATCACTCCCCACTGTTTTGCTGGTGGACACTGCAATGTGCTCAAACGCAAGTGAATGAAGTGCATCCCCTGCAAGAAGAGCAGTGCCTTCCCCGAAGACCTTATGGTTTGTGGGTTTACCTCTGCGCAAATCATCATTGTCCATGCAAGGCAAGTCATCATGAATCAAAGACATTGTCTGGATCATCTCCATTGCACACGCAGTTGGCATGGCCAGCTCCTGGGTCCCTCCCACAAGCTCACAAGCTGCAATGCACAGCACAGGACGAATCCGTTTTCCTCCGGCAAGAAGAGAATACCTCATGGATTCATATAATTTCTTGGGATGACTCAGTGGGATAGCCTTATCCAGAGCCTCATTCACTGCCAGTGCCTTGGAAAGCATGTACTCCTTGAAATCAAATTCAACGACATCTGCGTTTGATGGTCTAGCTGATGATACGATCAGATGTCTATATGACAAAAGCCCACTAGCAGCCAGATGGTCGCCAATAGAAGTCCCTGATGAGTTTGAAATTCCATGAAAGCGTTTTATGGGAATGGAAACTCTCAGATTACATTCTTGAGAAGCAATATTCATAAAATACAGGCCATGGCAGCTAGCTGTTGCCATATTGCTGTAAGCCATGAGGTGCTATTATAAATTACTGCAACGAAAAACAGAGATTGAAAACAGGTAAGTAGAAGCAACAGAAGAATAGATGCATATGAATTCAAAGAAGTTTGTACTATTGATTTGAACTTTATTACTGACATGTATGAGGGACAAGAATGATCATATTACTACACGAAGAAGCACTGGGTTGCGGGCTTGTTGGGGAGCATGCATGACTTTCCTTTAAAGAGTGTTTGGAGCATAATGCCCATCACAAACGACAAAGGTTACAGATGCCGATTAGAAATGTCTATGCACAAAATTCTCTTCGGAAGAAATTGTTGCCCAACTGCTTTTGGGTTGGTTACGTATCATACAAAATGCTAGGCTATGAACGGCCGATTGAGAGTGGTCTAAGTTATTATAATAAAATTATTTTAAATGATGTCTAGGTCTGTGAAGACACCCATTATTAGTTAAAGTGAATGTATGGACTTCTTTTATTAAAGAAAAAATGATAAAGAGAAAAGAATCTTTTTGATTGGATTGTTTTGTATGATGTGATAAGAATCTTTTTGATTGGATTGTTTTGTATGATGTGATAGGATTAAATGATATATTTAATCTTCATTGGACTTTTAGTTCAATAATATATTTTACATGAGGTTTATTTAATCAAAAGATATTACTTTATATATAATTAATAAAAATATTAATGTGGTTGCTATAGTCTAAGGCTTCATAATATAACAAAAAAACTATTGCAATATGAAGAATGTCTTACTGATGCACATATTTACTTGATTGACCATGTATAAAAAGATTATGGGTCAAATTTAACTTGGAAAAAATTAAATTAAATTAAATTACACATCTTATTGTAAAATGGACCATTATGCTAAATAAAAATTGATTATATATTAATTTCCACATATAATTAGAATATTAATTTATTAAAATTGGAATAATCTCAAATCCCTAGGAAATTGGTGGGTGGGGGAGCCATGTGGCACTAATCTAATTTAACTTGAGAAAAAAAAAAAGAATTGCACATCTTATTGTAAAATGGACCATTTTTCTAAATAAAATTTGCTTATATATTAATTTCTCCATTTAATTAGAATATGAATATATTAGAATTGGAATAATCTCAAATCCTAGGAAATTGGTGGGAGGGAGCCACGTGGCAAAAATATAATTTATTAAATTTATTAAAACTCAATGTAACCTAACAAACTTTGTAACACACTAGAGTTTAAATTTATTAAAACTCAATGTAAAATATAAAATAAAAAGTCAACAAATCCTCATCCACCTTAAGTTGAAATAAGAAGCCTTTGGCAATTAATGTGAAAGACACCATAAAAGAACTATAAATTTCAATTATAATTGAATTTTAATTATAAAAACATAATCAAAATCATACCTCAATGTATCTTAGGGGAGGCTATTGCATCTACACATGCCAATCCATATTAGCATGATACAACATCTCAAGCATACTAGCTCATACATGGATATCATAACCATAACAATAATTATCTAACATGTATGCATAATAACATATAGGACATTGACATGCATGCATAACAATATGCATTACCTTGAGGTCCAGTATTGCAACCCACCTCCGGTACCACCCTGTAACACCCCACCCCACATTTACCCGCTTTTACAATCTCTCTAGGATAAACATAAGCTGACAATTACTATGACAAAACCATACATCCAAGTTCCAGTTATGGAGGTAGGGTTTAGTAACGAGAAACTTATCAATACCTCTCACGGACACTTGGTTACCCAGATATCATACAACATCCACTGTTGATCTAACCTTGAGCTCAAACTTCCTTTTACCTAACCTCATAGCCCATAGAAACACATGACAAGTTTTGCATGCTACCAGAAGGCTCCATCTGCATGGACAAACCTTCCTTCATGTGGTTGCAACCAAAATTTCCTATTTCATATGGTGCGGCTAGATATCGTGATCCATATTTTTAGGATCATTTCCAAGTCAAGTGCCCAAAATTCTCCAAAATCACCTTAATCACCTACAGGAGTCATTACTCACAATTATTGACTCAATTCCTACTCAAACTTATCAAATACATGAAAATCATTTAGATAAACACTTTGCAGTCAAGGTACCCATAGGCCATAAATGCATAGTTTCATTAGAGAATCACCAAGAAGGTTTGTTTCCCTCTCTTATTGGATGAAATAGCATACAATAACCTATGAAATCATATCAAGTAGTTAAGAAATCATTAAACCATGGAATGGATCAATAACAAGAGAACATCATAAAATAGGGAATATAGCATACATGTAACCAGCATTTAACCAGAATAGAACCATGTCTAACCAATCATAAAATCAGAATGTGTGCTCATTAATCTCAATAAGAATAAACACATTATTATGTATGCAAATTCCAACCAAATTGGGGAATTCCACGTACCACCCAGCCATAGAATGAGCTGAACCAAATCTCTCTTTCAGCCAATCACACCCATTCCATATTCCAAGCATGAATGTGGGATCTCATGGGATAAACCAAAACAAAAACAACCAAGGAATCGAGAGGCTAAACCACCTCAACCCTCAACCATAGTGGTTTCACCTAAACCAGTCCAGAAATCACCAAACCAACACAAGCTTGGATTCCTCATAAATTCTTCACCATACCCATAGGAATTTTCTTGCCTCCACCCACCTCTCAAGGGCTTCCTGGAGAAAACCATTGCCACCCCCAACCCTTGGGATTTTCCCAATACCACCTCACCTGGATCCAAAATATTTCAACAATGCAAAGCTCAACCAAGAATGAATCCCATCACACCATAGCTATCTAGTAAATGGCAAGGAAAAGCTAAAGTCGTTGTCAATCCAGGAAAATCCCATGCCATTGATAGAAAAATAACATGTAAACCAAATGCATGCACCATGCATTCAAATCCCAACAATGAAATCACACATGAAACATGTTACATGCAAAATCTTCATGTTGTAGATGCTTGTCCAATCGTTTCCTCATGCTCCCTTTCTTTCCTTTCCTTTTCCTTTGCTTGCTTGCTTGAGTCCAAGTGCTCTCTCTCTTCTCCTAGAGATTTATTTCTGAAAATGATCAAAAGCTAGAATTGACAATAGTTTTCAAATGTTTTTGTAATGTCTTTTTATCCTTGATGTCTAGTGTATCTTCCTTTCCTTTTTTCTTTTTCATTCATTTTCCTTCATTTTCTCTCTAATTACCTTGAATGCATATTCTTGTCTCTTCATCTTCCTTTTCTCCTATTTTCCTTTATTCCTTATATTAAATTTATGTTTAATGCCTTTTCCTTTGCTAATTCCAATGCCAATTTCCATAGACAATAATTAACCACAAGTGATACCCACTATAATTTTTTTTCACTCCATTCATATTGGAATATGTGTCACATAACCTTGGTCTTATTTTCTCCTTTAATTTCCTTTATTACATGAAAATTTAACCCAAGGTTGTGACAGTAGTCTAGGAGGGGGCTGAAAAAACAGGTGTCAGTACCGCTAAGAAGTTGATGGAAAGTGTTCTCTTATTCCTCCATAAATAACTCAGCAGGCAAACATCCTTTTAATTTAAATCTCTCTCTCACCCAAAAAAAATTAAACTAAGACTTTCTATGCTCGACATTCACGCATGCATTGTTATGTTCATTAATCCATTGTGGTGTAACAGTAGGAGGTTGTTGATAACACTAGAGAAATAGGATTTGTTAATGATATGTATGTGAATGGCAGAGAAAACATTCAGATGAGTTGAGTTTAAAGACAAAGTTAAACACTACAAGGAACTATGTTGAGTTCTTTCCTTCAAGTTGAGAAACAATCAAATAGTTCAACTTAAAGTTATGATTTGTTGTAGCTTGAATTTATGATTTAATATGTTTTTCTTGTGATATGAAGTGACCTGCAACTGCACATTTCACCTCATGAACAAAACTCTTGATAGGAATATGATTTAAAATTGTTGAGAATTTCCTTATGATGAATATCATGAAAAATTCACTTGCATATGATGAAGGAAAATCATGGAACTTCCAACATAAGCATATGAGGATGATTGTAGGACAAATAGAACTAGCTTAAATATATCAAAGTGCACAGTGGCACACTAGTGATGATGAATCTAGGAAAAGGGAAAGGTTATCAAGTTGGATTGGGTGCAGTAGAAGACCGGAGACTACAAAGGATCAATTGGAATATGGTTGAGCAAATGAATTGATGCTCATTGAGTTGCTAGGAAAGAAAATGTGTATGAAAAATGTAATTGTAAAGTAAGTTATATTTATAAAGATCATTATGATTTATGGTTGGGTCAAGCATGTTTGTATTTGTGTTCAGGAAATATAACACTGAGGAGGGTGTTCCTCCAAGGGGGTGGGGTTTGTGACAACCCCTTTGGGATAACCCCTATTGTAGCCATTTTGTCTAATTAAAATGGCTAAGAATTGGGACATATATTTTAGAGCTTGGGGAGGGAGATTGTTTGGGAAAATGGAGGAAGTTGGTCATTAATTATATTCATGGAGGTTGACTTGTATGCCTTCAATGGATTGACTACATCATTAATTTCAACTATAGAAGAGAGAACAATAACCATACTTACCATAGACAAATTCACAAGAAGAAAGGGATAAGGAAACTAAGACTAGGTTAAGCTAGCAAACAGGAGGCAATCTGAGGACATCTGAAAGGGCGTGAAGCAAGGATCTGACATGATAGCACCCCCATAACCACATGCAATTGGAACATGACCACCAATCAGAGACAAGGAGAGGGGCCTAGGCAAAGGCACAATGACAGAACCACATATGGTTGCAACAATAGTAGTGGAACCTGTGAAGAAATTTCTAAATGATGGGAAGGAGTTGCTTCATTCATTCACAAAGGGAATTCATTGATGAATAGGAATGGATTCAATCATGGAGGGGGCAAAAATTCCTCATGACAGGAGGAATAAGAAAAGAAAATATGCAGAGAGAGTTTGAGAGGGTGGAGTTCACTCTAGTGATATCCCAGTTGAGGAAGCCTAGCCTTGGCTTGTTGAATGAAATTCATAAAGTAGTGGCTTGCCTAAGGATTGATTAACCCACTAGAAGTGGCCTTCCTTAGGACTGATGGACCCACTGGGAAGCTTGTGGATTGGTAAACCTATTCGTTAGGAGAGAAACACCCATGTACTTGGGGGCTTGATGAACCAATGGGTATAGCCATGGGGCTGATAACGCTCGTGATTTCCATAATTGATGAACTACTTGGAGAAGTGCTTTTATGCTCCTAAAGTAGCTTATCCAACTAATGAACCTTCCGATGTTAAAATGAAACTCTTCTCTTGAAATCGAGTTGTACCTCCTTATGCCTATAAAGAACCTTGCATTGATGATGGCTAAGTTAAAATCCTTGTGGTATAATAGTAGAGAGTTGTTGAGAACACCTAAAGAAAACATGTTCCCTGTATTTGACTTCCTGATTAGTTGGTGGATAAAGGTGGATTGACGTGTGGAGGCCTTGTTTCAATTGGTAGCATTGATTTTATTCCCTTGAGCACTCTTCCTCAAGCTTTGAAATCTAGCTCGAGGGTGATCTGATGCAAGAAAGGTTGCAGTACAAGCCAATCTAACATTGAGCGGAGAGTTAGAGTCCTAATCTCAATTGTCAAGTCCTTCATTATAAGATAAGTGCATATTTTCTCTATCTGCAACTGAATTTTATATGTATACTTATTGTGCTATTTAAATGCCATTTTGAGTGTGAAGACTGATAATTTTATGTCGGAATAGGAAATGTTGATTTCCTGTGTAATTTCTAAGGAATGGTTTAAATTATTGTGTTTATTTTGAATGTTAGATTGGCTTAAATGCTCGAGTATATAATATGTGTGAATCTATGTGATAATATGAGCTTGAAATGAACGTAAATGGCCTAAGCATAAGAGATGGGTAGTCTATTGTTGATTGAATTCTCGTATCTTAATAATTTTAAATAACAGGCCCTTATGTGTATCGTTAATCTCAAGAGGGATAGCATTATATTTGCATTCTTATTCATGTGTCCATGTGTGAATTTTAAGCACATTAAGGATAGGTCAAGCGTTGAGACTCCTTGATGAAGCCCCTTCAACTAGGAAGGTGGCACAAGCTCGGGAAGATCATCCTTATTGACTAAGTGTCGTAGGATAAGCATAGATGTGTGTGTGTGTGTGTTAATTATAAAAGCTCAGACGGGACAAGCAACCACCATGGTTGTGTACTAGGAAGGAGTTGTGTAGAGGCATAATGCCAGGTTTTGGAGAGAGACCCTCTATAAATAATGGTGTAAACCAAATAGATCCCTTCATATATAACATGTCTAGTGAGTGCAAAATAACTAAGTGTCAGTTGTCCTTCCATTATGAAACGATAATATTCCTATTAGTGTCATGGTTTCGAAGGGGTGAAATGTTGATGACAAACCCCCCCTCATTACGTTGATCTATTCCGAATGATTATCCATCATTTATCTATGGGCAAGGAACCTACCCACCCACCCGCTTGACGTCATGAGGGGAAGGGGGGTCCTCATTTGATCTCGATTGTCAATTTTCCCGGCATATGAGGGTCATCGATCAGTGAAGGGGGAGCTTGAAGTTTTATTATTATTATTATTATTATTATTATTATAGGATGGCCATGTGGATAGGATGATGTCATCAGGACATTCGAGTGATGTCACCCTAGTGGTTTGAATAAGGGGATACGGATAAATGGTAGAGGTATTCACGTCATATGGAACATACATATTCTGGAAATTAACAAAGATAGGTTCTATCCTAGGGGATTCAGAGGCAAACATCAACGAGACAAGAAAGCCTAAGATGGAGTGATTCTTGGCAATGACAGAAGAGGTTTTCCATATGAGGAAATTTAGATGGTGATGTCAATGAGGAGGAATGCCTCATTTAATCTGGGTTGTTGTTCCTTATGATGGATGCATTTCGTTGATCATCCAAGAGGGTTACATCATGGTCTTTGTGGACAAAGGTCAGGATTGGATGGTGTGCGACATAAGCATGCCATAATGGCATCACTATGAAACAAAGTTGGAAGAGGGATTACATAGCAGTGAGATGGGATGCCATGTGGGCACCATGTGGGGACCACACAGGATCCATGTGGTAGGACATTGTGATGTGGCAAGAGGTCATTAGCAAAACCTATAAATGGTCTTATCTCTCAATTCAAAAGTCAAATTGAGGTAAAATTTTATATTGTCAGAAAGCTCTCAACGAGCCATACACAATGGTCATGTTTATTTTGGGTTTTGAAGAGTTTAAAAAATTATGAAATTTTTAGACCCCATTTCCATTATAGGGCTATGGAGGCTGGGTCGATGATAATAACGCCACTTTCTACCTTTAGTATGGGCTATGGGTTTATGGAGGTATGTTGCAATTTTGCATACTCTTCATATCATATCTTTGAACAAATTTTAGGTTCTAATTTAGAATCCCATCAGTATCCCATTAAATTTCTAGATCACATGCTATGGAGGGCATGTCATACTCTAAAATCAGTTAGTGAACTAGTGGGTGAAACTTCCACATCATAGGGAACTAGTTTTCAATTTTTTGGTACTCTAGGCTCATGTTACTATTGTTAACAAGAATAAGGCTCAAATAGTAGACAAATATGATGGTATAGGACATATATGATAATAGGTTCATGATGGGGTTGTTGAGTAACACCATCCTTCTTCATAAAAATTGCATAGATGACATAGTATGCATTGTATTTTAAGTGGGGGTTTCTTCCCACTAAGATTTCCCTCTTCACCTCACTCTCCTCATATTGTGTCTTAAATAAAATTTTGCATGAGTACCTAAAATGGTTGCAAATTTATAGGATTCATTGATTTTTTTTACATAGTTGTTATACATGAGTACCTAACATGACTAAAAATTTCCAAGACTCGTTAACTAGTATAAACCCCAGTTAGGCTTTAAGGGGTTGTTGGTGTACACTACACTTAATAGTTCATCAAAGTTACATCAGTACATACACTATGGCCATCATTGGACTTTTTTTTGTACATTATTATGGGCACATAGAACCACTTTTTAGTCACTACTGGACATTCCCTATCATTTGGCACATTATCTATTTTTAGGGTTTTCTATATTTAGTGGTTTTATTTTTAGCAAGGGGTGCAACCTAGGATGACATGTTGTACTAAATAAACATTTGTTTGAGGATTAAATGGATAATTCCACTCCATTAATGTACATTCCCTCATGCATAGGCCTCCCTATTGTGATTTTGAAATTCCTCCCTAATATTTAGAAATTAATCACCATTTTTCTCTCTCCTCCTCTTGTTAGTTGACTTTTAGTCCTATTTTGGAGTTTATCCTAGTTTAACTGGTAAATTTTTGGCATGTGAGAGTTATTTATCAGTTCTAATTGATTTCTAACTCCACTTGCTTCCAATTCACTCCATTATAGGATATTTTGCTAATTTTGTGTCTCTCAAACTAGTTTGGACTCACTTGCCAACTAAGGAAAATTATTTTGAATAAGCTAAGTGCATGTTGTTGGGATCCCAACCTAATTTGAATTTCTTATTCCTCCTAGAGTGTCTATATATTGTATCCATGTTCAAAAATAATACAAAATCATATTTTATGAGTAATTTGAATTGTCCCCTTAGTTCATTAGTCAATATCTTAGTACTTTTATTCTCTCTTCTTTCTTGTTTTGCAAGTAGCTAGTCTAGTATATTCGCACACTTATATCCTATTAATGTTCTTAAAATAAAATAGCTAAGTGGATGCGTTGAACCATAAAAATATAATTGGATTCTACAAAGATAATTTTGCACTTGTTTAGGAAGAGAATAAGGATAATGCTAAGGCTAATGGATAAGGCTATGCTAGTGCATTATGATGCCATGTCACTACTATACCACCGCCTTGCCAATGCAACATGTCATCTTATATGGTAGAGCCTACTAAAATTAGACATGTTATAAATAGGCCACCTACTAGTAATATATATGCTAATAATAAGCATGTTAACAATAGACATGTTAATTGGTTGGAGGTAAAGGAACGATGCCCAGGCTTTTCATGGGTGTTCTATATTAGTCTTCCACCACATGGTTCTTATTTACTCCTACCATGCATGATGGTTCAAATGTTCATGAATGGCATCTCACTCGTCTAGATCTGTTTAGGCACGAGGCGATCCTTGATAAGGCGTCCATCCCTTTCCATCTATATTCTGTAGGTGAGGTGTAATTCATATCGGAAGGTAAGACTTTAGCTACAGTAGAGTATTGTTTGTTTAGAACCACTCTTGCAATGGATCATCCATTTAAGCAAATCGAACTAGAGATCCTCAATTCTATGAGTGAATTGATCTGTCGAAATGGAGGATTAATTGTATAGCTGTGATGCCTATTTTTTTATTCAAAAGTTTATTATGTCCCTTCTATAGATCGGGTGGTATTAGTGCAATGGCATTTGGTTATGAATATTTTCTTCCACTACATATTTTCTTAAGTCCAATCCCCTCATATCCTTACTTCTACGTGGATTTGGCTACATATTTATGTGAATATCGAATATGGAATCCAGATTTAGGATCGGAGATATATTTCCAAGTTTTTCTTAAAACCCCAGGTGGAAAATCAACCTTATTTTGGGTTAGGGCCTCATCGTGTTAAAACATTGAGGTAGAATATCCAAAATATTCTGGGTATTCCGATGATCTTATAAAACCTGATCTGTGGAGGAAAATAAATGCAAGATGACTTGAGATTAGACGATTATAACATTATTCCTTCATCCACCATAAGCTTAAATTTGAGGCTTTGGGGAGGCTTATCTTGATCTAGCAATAGAAAGGGTGCAGTGTAATATCGGGATGCAGCTAAAAACAAGGGAGTATCTATATCCCATCCTAATCAGGTGAAAATTTCTAATTCATTCTAGATAGCTTGGAAGAAGACCGCATCATCTGGGCAAGGCCAGAACGTATCGAGCCCCTACATTGTTGATCAAATAGAACATGCTCTAGCAATGGCAATAAATATACTAGAGGTAAAGGATCTATTTGACATTCTCCAATCACGAGCTATTGTGTGCAGGTTTAATTGCTTCTAGCCCAAATAAGAGGACCTTCAGTAGTGGATATTCTATAATTGGATGCAAATCTCTGACATTCGTATCTGTTATAAAGGATTTTTTATCATCCAATTTGACACCCATAAGGACTTGGACTATGCTCTAAATGAAGGTCTATGGTTTTGGGGGACTGCAAGTCTGTTTATTATCCCTTGGTTTCTAGGATTTGTTGTTAACACTTTGGTGGTTTCTAAAATTCCAGTATGGGTAAGAATGTATAATATTCCTCTCCCTTTCTAGCACCACTAGGTGTTAGAGGGAATTAGATATACACTAGGAAAATACATCAAGACAGATAATTCTTGCATGACGTGTCCCAAAGTGAATAACCATTCTACCCTAAAAACTATATCACAATCACCCATTTCAATATAAAAATATGTTATTTTTTATATGATACTCACCAATTTGTAATTTTGCATTTCTATAGCAACCCCGCATTTCATCATACCACCCTTAGAGATCATAATTTAAATATTAGTTATGGGATGTAAATGAAAATGGGTGTCTTGTGCCACTCTCCCATGGATAAAATTATGAGTGTTGTGACTCTAAATCAACATAACTTTATAGTGCTTCATGTAGCCAACCAATTCTAAGGTTTAAGGTGCTGAAAAACTTGATAGGTCATGGAAAGAAATTTCGGGTAGACCTTATGAGGATCTTTTGAAGGGACTTCATCTTCTTCTTCTTTTTTTTCATTATTGGTTCACAGATACCCATGGTTAGTGGGTCCGCTATGTCCAGGATCAAACAACGCTAGGGTGGACCCCACCCGAAGGAGGTCACACCCCTCGGCCTATTTACTGACCTGACCCCAAGAGCTTTTTGGTTTCGACCCTATGACCTCCCATTGGTAAGGCCCTGCCTTGACCGATTGAGCTAACCCTTGGGGCTAAATTCATCTTCTATTATTGGGGCATTTGTTGAATTTTTAGTAACTTGGGAGGTACTCCAAGCCCTAGGGTTCGAGGTTTGTAGGTTGGAGCACCACAAGAGTCACTTGGGGGCTTGGAACCCAAGCTTGGGGTTTTGCACCCATTGATATTTGGGCCAAAACCATGAGGAGTTTTGGACATGTGATGGATGGAGATTATAGAGGAAAACAAGCAGAATCCAACACTTTGAGATTCGTTGCATTCCGAGATGTCCTTGATGACATATGAATTTTTGAATTTGACAATGAATTTTTGGGTGTTCAAGTCATGTAGGATTGAAGTGAAACTAGCCAAAAGTCATGTCCCTTTACTAATTCAAGTAGCCCTTATAAAGTGTATAAATATAAGGTGAGAGAACTCATTTTAGGTATCCAAATGTGCAACAATTCATAGACTTCTCAACAAGATAGATGAGCTCAAGAAGAGATGCTGAGATTGAAGAAAGGAGAGTGTTTTGGGTCTGTACTTTCCTATTTCAGGGGTCAAGATTGAACAGGAGAAGGTCATTAGCCTTAAGGGTTATTTTGGGAGGATGTGCATGAGTTTGAGGGACAATTTCATCACTGTGTCGAGGGTTGAAACCCTATTCCTCATTGTAGACAAGGTCGCACGATCGTAGGAATGTTCTATGAGGGTCGTAAGCATGGAACGAACATCACAGGAGGCCTAAAGGGACAGTGAGTGAGTATGACCATGGGAAGGGATAGGTCGTAGTCTTTGTAGGTCTGCTAGAGTGATTTTATTGGATCCAACAATAGTTGATTGGGTACCTTAACCAGAAGAGTAAATGCAACAACATGTACATCCAAGCATGATGACAATGTTGGGTTAAGATTGGATTGTTTTCTAAGTGGATCATTCCTAGTGTGGATAGAAGTTGGAGAAGCCTGTGGAAGCCAATTGGAAGGATTATCTTGATGGTTGAAATCCACTCTTAGGATCAGATTTTTCAGTGGAGTATTGGGCATCATTGGAGTGGTAGAGGGAAGCATGTTGATGGCCCAAAGTAGCCCTTGCCTAGCAGTCATAATGAGAGCTTAATAGTTGAAGGTTGGGTGAACATTGGAGCCTAATGTCTAGTTCTTTGATGGATGAAAGAAGCTACTAGATTGGAATATTGGAGCTCATGGATTGGCCAACCTAGAAGAGCAGATTGGATCAGCTTGTGTTCATTGTAGCAAAAGTGACTTGCAACATTGATAGGTGGTGGCTCTCCTGGAGACTCTATGTGTTGTCCTTTAATAGACTAAGGGGTAGCTAGAGCGCAGAACGAAAGTGAAGGATCGACAAGATGAGATACGACATGGAGACTGCAGCGAGATTGTCATTGTATCTTGTATTCCCTAGATTGTTGTATTATTCAGATTGGTTTAATATAACAAAGATTGGGTTATACATATTTGTACAATATTTTGTAAAAGGTTGTCTATACTTGTGCATTTATGATTTACTTTTTTATATTGTTTTGTTGTGCAAAGTATTTCTGTTGAGATTTTTGGTTTGGTAGTGCCAGAGATTCTAAGATTCTATCCTAGACCCAAGATCGTGGAAATTTAACAACATCGTGTTCCAAAGATGGTTCAAAATTATTTTGAATAGGATTTCCATTTGAGTAGTCATGTGGAGATACATCCATTTGTAATATTTTTTTATGTTAACATGTATTCCCTTTGAAATAACATTCATCACAATTATAACAAAGATGAAGGTGTTAAGATGATCGGTTATTACTTCTATATGTGGATTCATTATGAGTTGGAGGAATTGGGGGTAGTCACTACGAGGGAGGTATGTAAAGTGATGAATAAAGGTATCTTGGTTTATGCATTGATCAATGTCTTATCTTCTTTAGATTTATCACAAGCATGCATCCATGACATTGCATCATAAAATGTACTTTAAGTGCTTTGTTGTAACCATTCATGAACATTCTTTAAAAAATAAATTATATTGGCCCTATTTATGGATTTCCAGTTCCTCAAAGGTAGTAATAGATTCCATAACTATGCATGTTTGCATATTTTTTCTAGGCATTCCAAATGGATGGTTCATGTTCAAAATAAGCATAAAGTACTTACACAAAACTGTGTCCAAGAAATATATCTTTTATAATCCTTCCTATCCCATTTCTACCATTACTTACATTCAAAATTTAAATAAAACATGCCCATGTTTAATTTGTGTATATCATCAATAATTTCATGGAGAGAGAAATAATGTTCTAATTGGGTAACCCACCTTGAGGGATCCAACCCATCAAATTTTTTGATGTCAACCATTAGAAAATAGTGCCATGAATTGTGATTTTAAAATTATGGGCAATGATTATCCTAAAACATATGTGTAACCTGCACTTCAGTGATATAAAAAACCTCCTCAATTGGATTAATATTTGGATATGATATATGGATATTCCATTGATCACTTAATAATTTTAAGGCTTCTCCTTGTTTTGTCATTTACATTGTCATAACTTAAATTATAGACTCAATATTAGCCACTTTTTCTTCTAGTTGTTAGTGCTTAACAAGCTGAGTATGTTATTAGATTTGAGTTAGTAGAGTCTAATGTTGATTCTCTATGTTAACCATGCTATGAATTTCAAGCATGGCACCACCATGATTAGTATCTTGTAAGGAGTCCTTTCAGATATACCCCAAATCATTTTGTTGTCAAGTCCACTCAAAATGGGTCACATAAAAGGTATACCAATGCAATCAACATGATGCAAAGAATATTTTGAGATATGTATCTTTCAATAGTGTTTGTGGGACACATATTATCTATTTTTTATTCATACTACTCCTATGGAGTATTGCTCTAGCTAATAATATTTATGGTGAAAAAATATTGAAATTCCATTTAAATGCTAATATGTAGGAATTTTGTTGGTTGATTGTAGAAGCTAGGTTTTGTAGGGTCCTATAGAAAAAGAACTACCAAATTCTATACCTCTTTCATATACTTTTGAGGTCCAATTGTAGTAATAAACCTAATATCTTAGAGTACTAACAAAGGAGGCTCAAATTTTCCCTTAGCTGTAAGACCCAACTATCTAAGTATTAGACAATGATCTCCACGAGTACTATTCTTGGTGTACTATAGTAACAAGATGACTTATCAATTGATCTAATGTTGGTTTTAGGTACACCTTGGGGACATATGATATATCCAAAGGTACATGGAAGTGAGATTCCATATACATAGGCATTATCTAATGTACTACTTGGAAGTTACCAACATGGGTTAGTATTGTGATTCCACTTGTTTTCCTACATGTATTCTTCCTTAAATTTCCTTGAAAGAAAGTATATTATTTCACAAACGTAATTTCATGCATTGAGTAAAAAATATTATATTATTTAGAAATGTTGAAACATGTCTCTAGCCTAAAAATATCTACTAAAGTTCAAACATGTGCAATAAGTTGGCTTAGGAAAGAGCTATGATACCACGTGTAGTTATTCTCAACCTTTGAATTGAAACACAACCAAGTAAAAAAATATAATTGCAAATTAACAAAAAATAAGAGATAATAAGGTCAAATTTGTAAAGATAACCTCACATCTTGATGATGAAAATAAGAATACAATGTTGACCTATAATTCGGAAAAGCACTAAATGCAAAACACAAGATAAATATTCCATAATCTCATATATCTATATATAAAGTTTCCATAGAAAAACCCTAACAACTTGTGATCCCTCCATAATAGGATACTAACTACCTAATATTCCTTATAAAGTGAACCATTTTACATTAAATACCTATCCACTATTATATAATGGACCTTATTCAAATAGGATGATCACATACAACAATTAACTAACTCCTAGATAGCCTAAGGTATGGAGGTCAAGACAAGACCTTTACAATCAGATCATTGGTTTGTAACATGTGGCTAAATGTAGAATCAACAAAAAATGAGTGTTAACCAATACTTCCAATAAGGAAAATAAAGGAAAATGATGAAGATAGGATAGTTTAAGGCCGTAGGAATGAATTATCAATGATTGTGGTTGTTAGGTCCCTATAATACTAGTGTAGCCCCCGTATTATTATTGTTGTGCCCTGTAGAAGCCCACTATTGCTATTGTTGAGCTCTTACTTTATTATTTTTATGTAAGCCCTAATTATATTTTGACCCTTCAGACTCCTATATATACTAAGGAGGCCTTGTCATCTGAATCATAAAAGAATATTTCATTAATGTGATGTAAAGGGAGGTTACCCCCTTAATGTGGCTTATTATCTAGTCGGTGATCTATATTTTCTTATGTTTTTGTGCTATTTTGATTTGGATACATAACCTTTGGTATCAGCGGTAAAAACAGATCATGGTAGTCTTAAATAATACTACTTGGAACAAAGAGAATCTTTAGAAGAGTAGCAAAAATGGGTCATGAAGATGTTGGGTTATGACTTTGAAATCATCTACAAAAAAGCGAAGCTAAATGTTGTTGGAGAAGCACTCTCAAGAAGGGATGAGGATGTGGAAGAATTGTTTTGTGCCATTTCTATTATCCATCCTAATTGGATAACTGAAGTACGAGATGAATGGAAGAATTATGAAGAAGTGTGGACACTCATTCAAAAGTTTTAGCAAGATTCCAATGCCTATGATATATTTATCTGGAAAAATGATTCACTATGGTACAAATATCGCTTATATTTATGTAAGAACTCCCAACTCAAACAAAAGTTTCTTTTGGAATTCCTCACCTCTCCTATGAGAGGCACTCACGATTTTTAAAAACCTACCACAATGTCAAGAAGGAATTTTTTGGGATGGCCTTAAATATGATATTTAGAAGTTTGTGGTAGAATGTTTACTTTTCCAACAAAATAAAGTTGATACAATTACAACCCCGATTATTTTACAACCATTATCCATACCAAGTCAGTGTTAGGAGGTCTCAAAGGATTTTATCATGGGTTTACCCAAGTCCGAAGGAAAGAGTGTCATCATGGTGGTCGTTGATAGACTTATCAAGTGTGCACACTTTTGTGCACTATCTCATCCTTTCAAAGCCAGTACAGCTACTACTGTTTTTTATAAATAGTTAAAAAGATGCAAGGAAACCCGAAGATCATTATAGGTGATAGAGATCCCATTTTCATTGGAAATTTTTGGACAGAATTATTTTATTATCTTGGTACTCATTAGCTCATAAATCATCTTATCATCCTCAATATGATGAGAAAATTGAGATAGTGAATAAATGTTTAGAATCATATCTTCATTTCTTTGTATCTAAAAAATAAACACGATTGGTCAAGTGGTTACCAATAGCATAATGGTAGCATAACGCTTCCTTCCATACCACAGTAAAAATAACCCCAATTATGTCACTTTATGGATATTATCCATCATCTTTAAGAGACAATTCTAAGGTCCAATTAGTGGAATATCGCATCAGGCATCAACAACAAGTTCTCCAACTCTTAAAGGATAACCTAACTCTAGTGCAGACTTCAATGAAACAACAATCAAATTAGCATCGTAGTGGAAGATGTTTTAATGTGGGTTATCGGGTATTTTTACATCTACAATCATACAAAAAAATGTTCCTCAAGCAAGCTAAGAAGGATAATAAATTATCACCCAAGTACTATGGCCCTTACAAGGTGTTCAAAAGATTGGCACTATGGCATACAAATTGGAGTTGCCTACATCTTTGTGAGTACACCTAGTTTTCCATGTTTCATACTTAAAGAACGTTATAGGTGATAAGCTCCCAGATCAAACTATATTTCCAAAACTTGACGAGGAAGGAAAATCATATTGGAGCCTGAAGCAATCATGGAAACAAGAATCTGGCAGTTACAAAATCGATCAATTTTAGAGTACCTCATTAGGTGGAAAAACTTATTTGTTGAAGATTCCACATGGAAGGATGAGTATTTCAAACAGAAGCATCTAGAACTACTCAAGCATTGAGGACAACACCTTTTTGAAGTAGAAGGGCATGTTAGGTCCCTATAATACTAATGTAGCCCCCATATTGTTATTATTGCACCTCATAGAAGCCCACTATTGTTATTTTTGAGCCCTTACTTTATTATTGTTGACCCTGTAGACTCTTATATATACCAAGGAGGTCTTGTCATTTGAATCATCCAAAAATCATTCATTTAATAATGTGATGTAATGGGAGGATTCCCTCTTGAAGTTGATTACTATATAGTCGTTGATCTATATTATCTTATGTTTTTATGCTATTTTGATCTATATACATAACATTGGTGATGTAGTGACTTGAAATAATTAAATGGAATGATTGTATCAACATTCCACACAATGTTGAGGCCATAATACATATACTAACAATAATTTAAACTAGAAAATGGAATTCAATGCCAACCAATAACTCAATTAAATGTAAAATCAATATGTGGGTGCAGCCATCATCTAATCATATCCATGATTAATTGTGGTTAATTTGTTGGGATGAGGAAATAAATCAATGGTTATCAAGTCCAACAAGCATTAACCCGACCATTGATAGAGAAAGCATAATCATTGTGTTTATAAATTGGTATTGTTGTAGCTATTGTTCAATATATACCTATTAGGAAAACAAGAAATTATTTAAGGAAACAAGTATACATTTAGCCATATGATACTAACCATCAGTCTAACCCAAACTCCATATTATAACCAAGCAACAAATATAACGAGCACAAAATAGAGTGTTAAACCACACACAACATTTAAACACCATTAGCACATTTTTTTTTACTTATAAACCCAAATGTAAAAACTAACATTCGATGGGGACTTTGGTTAAGCTTGGAAAACAGATACAAAGGGTGAGCTATATATATATATATATATATATATATATATATATATAGCTCACCCTTTGTATCTGTTTTCCAAGCTTAACCAAAGTCCCCATCAAATGTTAGTATATGTAGCTTGGAAAATAGATACAAAGGGTGAGTTAGTTAGTTATATATATATATATATTGTGTATTGCTACTCATTAACAAAATTATAGATTACTTTGGCTTAGGGACAACTTTTTCCATTCAAGCAAGTTTTTTCTCCCAAGCCCTTGATTTTTATTTTATTTTCTTTGTGTTTCACAATCCCTGGAGATTTGTGACTATTACATCCACAAAATATTTGTATCAAGCATATCTACCCCGAAAGGATCACTTCCTACCATCTCAACCACCAGGCTTGACTCCAAGAGTGTCGAGAGAATTGAACCCATTACCTCTCAATAGCAGACGAGATTTAACGACGAGGACTCAACCAACTGAGTTAACCCTCAAGGCTACTCCCAAGCCCTTGATGCTTCTAAAGACAACATTTTTTTCATTTCCTCTCTAGCTCTCCTCCTCTCCTCTTCATTGCCCTCTAATTCATTAGGTTTCATTTTTAATAGAGATACTCAAATTGTCGTATCTATATTAAGTGTTCATCTTCTCATGGCTTTAGTTATGGACAATTAATTCAAACTTTGCTAATATTTAATTACAATTTTTAAAATGAGAGAAATATCTGAGTTCTATTTCAAATGGCATCTTCCCATTTAAAGGCTTTCCTTCCCCGTAGGGATTAACTAAATTATCTAGTTTCTTCTTAATTGCAATTATGTGCTTGCATCCTCTACTATTGCAAATCAAGGCTATTTGATTGGTTGTGATGGAATCTTAAACAACCCTACCAATTCATCTATTTGTGACAATCTATGATTGCGTCTAGAGTTACATTCTATAGCTTAGTATGAGGGGGATGTATGATTTCTTATGTGCTCAACATAAAATTGACACATTTCCTTTAAATTCATATTATTAAAAATAGAAATATATTAGTATTAAAAAAAATATCAATGTATTTTATTTTTTATTAAAAAAGGTAACAATTTATAATATCAGAAATAGGAAGTATTTTGTTAACAAATCTAAAAATAGTAGTTTATAATGATTTTTTTAAATAATAATAATAAATACAAATAAAAATTGATTTAATTTCTTTATACTTAAAAATAATAAAAAGTTTCCACATATAAATTAAGATAATATTTTATATTTATTTTTCAATTATATTTTATATTATATATATCAATAATTATTTTATATTATATTTAGTAGCTAGTATGAGCTTAGATCCATTTAAATCTGAATCTATCATGGGCCTATAGGATCATACAAACCTTCTTATTTTTGGACTGTAGAACTTGAGAAAGGGATTTGATACATCTAGGAGCATGATAGATCCGGGTTACATGGATCTAAGTGGATATATGTCCAAATAATGGTACTTCTACTACAAGATGGAAGTTCCCAAATAGGAACTACTTTTGGCATTAACTTATTGATCTAAGTGGATATATCTCCAAATAATGGTACTTCGACTACAAGATGGAAGATCCCAAATAGGAACTACTTTTTGAGGACTTATTGAGGACTTCATTAGTGAAGATGACATCTTCTAGCATTTTTTTTGTGTTTATCATCTCTAAAACATAATATCACATTAAAAAGTCATATATTTGTTTATATATTTAACTATAATTTATATATATATATATATATATATATCAGTTATGCAATGTAGAAGATTTTTCACAATTATATTTATTTTCTAAACAGTGATATATTAATTTTAAACTTAATTTGTTAGAAATTTTCCAAATGTACACATTAATATATTAAAATATAATTTACATATATAATAAATTATTATAATCTTATTATTTAATTATGAAAAAAATCTTGATATTAATCATCAATCAAAATGGATTTGATTATCATATTTCAAATTAATTAATTAATTGAGATAAATTAAAATAAACTAATTTTATTACTTAAATAATTAGCTAAAAAGCCACAAAAGTGTAGATAAGTTGGCAATACAATTTATATTCTTGTAGATTACAATGAAAGTGACCTTACCCACTTGCCAATTCTACCCAAATAACCCCCAAAACAAGCAAGCAGCTAACTAGGAATTCAAATGTTTAAATATCTCTATTTTGATAAAGTTCTAACATGAACATACATTTATAATTTCTGTAGACTCAGATTTTGATAAGATTTTGATAAAATGATATAAGTATATATATAATATATATATATATCTATATATATATATATATATAAATATATATTCTATATATTGTATTTATATTAATAAGTGTAGATTTTGGTGTTGAAGATGAACCATAGTTGATGGTTAGAAATAGGTTCGCAAACATTTATTTGTGTGTTGAAAATGAATCATAGTTGATAATATGAAACATATTGACAAAAATCTTCTTTTATATATTTTTACTAAAATTATTTTCTTAACCTTTAAATTATAGCTCACATAAACCTAAAATCATATTTTTGAACTGAAAAAATCTAATATCATTTTCACTAAAATTATTTTCTTAACATTTAAATTAATTATATTTTGAAACTGAAGAAATCTAAAGCATTCGTCCATATTAATAGAATCATATCATATTTTGAAACATAAGAAATCTAAAGCATCCGTCCATATTATTAGAATAATTGGGACTATGGACGATGACAGTAGAATACAAAGTTATAAATATGGCACCATTTCTGAAGTTTAGCAGATGCTAAACATATACATAACACAGAGATTCAAGAAGGCTTTTCATTTCTCCCTGTTTGCAATGTAATCTGCAATACCCAACAAAGGTGCAACCCTCGTTGGATCGAAACATGATAGCTCCTCCTTACCTCTCTTCAACAATTCAACAGTAAACTCCTTTGCTTTAACCAAACCCATCAGCTTCGGATAAGTGGCTTTATCACTAACCAAATCCTTTCCTGCGGTCTTCCCAATTTCTTCTGACGATTTTGTGACATCGAGTATGTCATCCACCACCTGAAACAGAAGCCCCAAGCAACGGGTAAACCTTTGAATTCTCTCAATTTCATCTTCCGAAGCACCACCAATGATCGCCCCACACACAGCCGAGCATTCCAATAGCACTCCAGTCTTGTGAATATGAATCCATTCCAGAGTCTCAAGCTCAACAGAAGCATCCCGCTCGCTCGCAAGATCCACAATCTGGCCGCCCACAATCCCCTGGGAGCCTGTTGCTCTACCCAATTCAGATACCACCCTCAAAATCCGATCACTCCCTACTGTTTTGCTTGTGGACACTGCAATGTGCTCAAACGCAAGTGAATGAAGTCCATCCCCTGCAAGAAGAGCAGTGCCTTCCCCGAAGACCTTATGGTTTGTGGGTTTACCTCTGCGCAAATCATCATTTTCCATGCAAGGCAAGTCATCATGAATCAAAGACATTGTGTGAATCATCTCCATTGCACACGCAGTTGGCCAGCTCCTGGGTCCCTCCCACAAGCTCACAAGCTGCAATGCACAGAACAGGACGAATCCGTTTTCCTCCGGCAAGAAGAGAATACCTCATGGATTCATCTATTTTCTTGGGATGACTCAGTGGGATAGCCTTATCCAGAGCCTCATTCACTGCCAGTGCCTTGGAAAGCATATACTCCTTGAAATCAAATTCAACGACATCTGTGTTGATGGTCTAGCTGACTTCTATTGGCCAATAGAAGTCAGCTAGACCATCAAACACAGATGTCGTTGAATTTGATTTCAAGGAGTATATGCTTTCCAAGGCACTGGCAGTGAATGAGGCTCTGGATAAGGCTATCCCACTGAGTCATCCCAAGAAAATATATGAATCCATGAGGTATTTTCTTCTTGCCGGAGGAAAACGGATTCGTGCTGTTCTGTGCATTGCAGCTTCTGAGCTTGTGGGAGGGACCTAGGAGCTGGCCATGCCAACTGCGTCATTAACCTTTGTCGTTTGTGATGGGCATTATCCCCAAACACTCTTTAAATGAAAGTCGTGCGCGCCCCCAAACAAGCACGCAACCAAGTTCTTACTGTTTTCTGGACAGAGAACTGACCTCCCGTATTAGGTAATACGGGAGGTCAGTTCTCTGTCCAGAAAACAGTAAGAACTTTACTGTTTTCTGGACAGAGAACTGACTTCCCGTATTAGGTAATGGTAATACGGGAGGTCAGTTCTCTGTCCAGAAAACAGTAAGAATCCTAATACGGGAGGTCAGTTCTCTGTCCAGAAAACAGTAAGAACTTGGTTGCGTGCTTGTTTGGGGGCGCGCCCGACTTTCATTTAAAGAGTGTTTGGGGATAATGCCCGTCACAAACGACAAAGGTTATAGATGCGTATAGGAAATTGTTGCCCAACTGCTTGTGGGTTAGTTAATTATAATACAAAATGTTAAGCTATGAAAGGCGAAAGGTAGAAGAGCCAATGAGGAGACAGATAGGATTGAGAGTGGATATAACTTATTATAATAAAATTATCTTAAATAATAATAAAATTATTTTAAAAGATGTTTAGGTTTGTGATTACATTTTTTAGTTGGTTAGAGTATTTTTTTTATGTGGGAAAATTTATCATAATTTATTGTCAAATCAGTAGTGAGGACAGTTATTTCTAGTTGCTAATCACAAACAACCAAGCCACCTAGAATAACCGGCTAGTGGTCCTTAAGGGGGTAGGTCCGATGGTGGTCAGTAAGGGGGCAGGCTTGAATAACCCGCTGGTGGTCTGTAAGGGGCAGGCTTTCACTCCTACCAAATTCATTTAATCACGGTTATTCAAAGAAAACCACGCCACCTAGAATAACTAGCTGCCAGCTGGTGCTCTGTAAGGGCGCAGGCTTGAATAACCATCTGGTGGTACGTAAGGGGGCAGGCTTGAATAACCATCTGGTGGTACGTAAGGGGGCAGGCTTGAATAACCCGATGGTGGTCCATAAGAGGGCAGGCTTTCACTCCTACCAAATGTCTTTCTTCACAGTTATTCAAAGAAAACCATGCCACCTAGAATCACTGGCTGGTGGTCGGTAAGGGGGTAGGCTTTCACTCCTACCAAATGCCTCTCGTGGTCCGTAAGGGGGAAGGCTTGAATAACTAGTTGGTGGTCCATGGCAGACTCTCACTCCTACCAAATCCCTCTTAGTCATTAACATGTCTCTTTAAGATAATAAAATTATGTTAAATGATGCTTACATGTGTGAAGACATCCATTTTTAGTTAAAGTGAATGTATTCTCTTAATATTTTGTTGTTGGAGTGAATGTGTGTACCTTTTTTATTAAAGAAAAAATGATAAAGAGAAAAGAATCTTTTTGAAAATTTTGTGGATTGTTTTGTACGATGTGATATGATTAAATGATATATTTAATAATGATTGGATTTTTAGTTCAATAATATATTTTATTATGAGGTTTATCTAATGAAAATATATTATTTTATAATAATTAACTAGTATAACTATATTAAAAATATTAATGTGGTTGCTATAGTGTAAGGCTTAATAAATATAACCAAAAAAAACTATTGCAATACAAAGAATGTCTTACCAATGCACATATTTACTTGATTAACCATGTACAAAAAAATTATGGGTTAACTTTAACCAAAAAAAAAAAAAAACTTTATTGTAAAATGGACCATTTTGCTAAATAAAAATTGCTTATATATTAATTTCCTCATATAATTAGAATATTAATTTATTAAAATTGGAATCATCCCAAATACCTAGGAAATTGGTGGGCGGGGAGCCATGTGGCACGAATCTAATTTAACTTGAGAAATAAAGGAATTGCACATCTTATTGTAAAATGGACCATTTTTCTAAATAAAATTTGTTTATATATTAATTTCTCCATCTAATTAGAATATGAATATATTAGAATTGGAATCATCTCAAATCCCTATGAAATTGGTGGGCAGGGAACCACGTGGCAAAAATATAATTTATTAAATTTATTATAACTCAATGCAACCTAACAAACTCTCTAACGCACTAGATTCATTTATAACATTAAGACTAAGCATATGTTGAGCATATTCCATTGAGAATCAATCTAGGAAGTCAATTAAAAAAATAAAAAATAAAAAGTCAACAAATCTTCATCCACCTTAAGTTGAAATAAGAAGCCTTCGGCAATTAATGTGAAAGTTACGAGAAAAGAATTATAAATGTTAATTATAATTGGATTTTAATTATAAAAACATAGTCAAAATCATACCTCAATGTATCTTAGGGGAGGTTATTGCATCTACACATACCAATCCATATTAGCATGATAAAACATCTCAAGCATACCAGCTCATATATGGATATCATAACCATAAAAATAATTATCTAACATGGGTGCATAATAACATATAGGCAACTAACACGCATGCATAACAATATGCATTACCCTGAGGTCCAATGCTGCGACCTAGCTCTCATACCACCCTGTAACAACCCACCCCACATTTACCCGCTTTTAAAATCTCTCTAGGGTAAACATAAGCTGAGAGTTAATATGACAAAACCATACATCCAAGTTCCAGTTATGGAGGTAGGGTTTAGTAACCAAAAACTTACCAATACCTCTCAGGGACACCTAATTACCCAGATGTCATACAACATCCATTGTTGATCTAACCTTGAGCTCAAACTTATTTTTACCTAACCTCATAGCCCATAAAAACACATGCCAATTTTTGCATGCTACCAGAAGGCTCCATCTGCATGGACAGACCTTCCTTCATATGGTTGCAGCCAAAATTTCCTATTTCATAGGGTGCGGCTAGAAACCCCGATCCATATTTTTAGGATCAGTTCTAAGTCAACCACCCAAAATTCTCCAAAATCACCTTAATCACCTATAGGAGTCATTACTCACAATTACTGACTCAATTCCTACTCAAACTTATCAAATACATGAAAATCATTTAGACAAACACTTTGCAATCAAGGTACCCATAGGCCATAAAAGCATAGTTTCATTAGAGAATGGATCAATAATAAGAGAACATCATAAAACAGGAAATATATCCTGCATGTAACCAGCATTTAACCAGAATAGAACCATGACAAACCAATCATAAAATCAGAACGTGTGCTCATTAATCTCAATAAGAATAAACACATTAATATGTATGCAAATTCCAACCAAGTTGGGGAATTCCACGTACCACCCGACCATAGATTGGGTTGAACAAAATCTCTCTTCTAGCCAATCACCCCCATTCCATATTCCAAGCATGAATGTGGGATCTCATGGGATAAACCAAAAAAAAACCAACGAGGGAATCCAGAGGCTAAACCACCTCAATCCTCAACCATAGTGGTTTCACCTAAACCAGTCCAGAAATCACCAAACCAACACAAGCTTGGATGCCTCGGAAATTCTTCACCATACCCATAGGAATTTTCGTGTCTCCACCCACCTCGCAAGGGCTTCTTGGAGAAAACCGTTCCCACCCCAACCTTTGGGATTTTCCTAATACCACCTCACTCAGATCCAAAATATTTCGACAATCAAAATCTCAGGCAAGAATTAATCCTATCACACCATAGCTATCTAGGAAATGGCAAGGCAAGGCTAAAGTCATTGTCAATCTAGGGAAATCCCATGTCATTGATAGAAGAATAACATGTAAACCAAATGCATGCACCATGCATTCAAATCCCAATAATGAAATCACACATGAAACCTGTTACATGCAAAATCTTCATGTTGTAGATGCTCCTCCAATATTTTCCTTATGCTCCCTTGCTTTCCTTTCCTTTTCCTTTGCTTGCTTGCTTGTTTCCAAGTGCTCTCTCTCTTCTCCTAGAGATTTATTTCTGAAAGTGATCAAAAGCTAGAATTGACAATAGTTTTCAAATGTTTCTGAATATCTTTTTACCCTTGATGTGTAGTGTCTCTTCCTTTCCTTTTTCCTTTTTCTTTCATTTTCCTTCATTTTCTCTCTAATTACCTTGCATGCATATTCTCGTCTCTTCATCCTCCTTTTCTCCTATTTTCCTTTATTCCTTATATTAAATTTATGTTTATTGCCTTTTTCCTTTGCTAATGCCAATGCCAATTTCCATAGTCAATAATTAACCACAAGTGATACCCACTATAATTTTTGTTCCCTCCATTCATATTGGACTATGTGTCCCATAACCTTGGTCTTATTTTTTCCTTTAATGTCATTTATTACATGAAACTTTAACCTGAGGTTGTGACAGTAGTCTAGGAGGGGGCTAAAAAAACAAGTGTCAGTATCGCTAAGAAGTTGATGGAAAGTGTTCTCTTATTCCTACATAAATAACTCAGCGCACAAACCTCCTTTTAATTTAAATCTCTCTCTCTCCCAAAAACAAACTAAACTAAGACTTTCTATGCTCGACATGAACCCCTGCATTGTTATGTTCATTAATCCATTGTGTTGTAACAGTAGGAGGTTGTTGATAACACTCGAGAAATGGGATTTGTTAATTATTTGAATGGCAGAGAAAACATTCATATGAGTTGAGTTTAAAGACAAAGTTAAACACTACAAGGAACTATGTTGAGTGCTTTCCTTTGGGTCAAGAAACAATCAAATAGTTCACCTTAAAGTTATGATTTGCAATAGCTTGAATTTATGATCTAATATGTTTTTCTTGTGATATAAAGTGACTTGCAACTGCAGATTTCACCTCATGAACAAAACTATTGATAGGAGTATGATTTAAAATTGTTGAGAATTTCCTTATGATGAATCTCATGAAAATTTCTTATGCTTATGATGAAGGAAAATCATGAAACTTCCAACACGAGCATATGAGGATGATTATAGGACAAATAAAACCAGCTTAAATATATCAAAGTGCATAGTGGCGAGCTAGTGATGATGAATCGAGGAAAAGGGCGACGTTATCAAGTTTGATTGGGTGTAGTAAATGCACTAGAAACTACAAAGGATCCATTGAAATATGGTTGAGCTAATGAATTGATGCTCATTGAGTTGCTAGGAAAGAAACTGTGTATGAAAAATGTAATTGTAAACTAAGTTGTATTTATAAAGATCATTCTGATTTATGGTTGGGTCAAGCATGTTTGTATTTGTGTTCAAATAGAACATCGAGGATGGTGCTCCTCCAAGGGGGTGGAGTTTGTGAAAACCCCTTTGGGATAATCCCCTATTGTAGCCATTTTGTCTAATTCAAATGGCTAAGAATTGGAACACGAATTTCAGAGCTTGGGGAGGGAGATTGCTTGGGAAAATGGAGGAAGTTGGTCATTAATTATATTCATGGAGGTTGACTTGTACGCCTTCAATGGGTTGACTACATCATTAATTTCAACTAGAGAAGATATAACAAGAACCATACTTATCTCAGACAAATTCACAAGAAAAAAGGGACAAGGAAACTAAGACTAGGTTGAGCTAGAAGACAGGAGGTAGTCTAAGGACATCTGAAAGGGAATCATGGGGGAATTTGACATGATAGCACCCCCACGACCACATGCAATTGGAACATAACCACTAGTCGAAGACAAGGAGAGGGGCCTAGGCAAAGGCACAACAAAAGAACCACATATGGTTGCAACAATGGTAGTGGAAGCCACAAAGAAACTTCTGAATGATGGGGAAGGAATTGATTCATTAATTCCCAAAGGGAATTCATTGATGAATGGGAATGGATTTAGGAATTCACAAATGGATTCAACCATGGAGGGGGCAAAAATTCCTCACGATAGGAGGAATAAGAAAAGAAAATATGCAAAGAGAGTTTGAGAGGATGGAGTTCACTCTAGTGATATCCTAGTTGAGGAAGCATAGCCTTAGCTTGTTGAATGAAATTCATAAAGCAATGGTTTTCCTAAGGAATGATTAACCCACTAGAAGTGGCTTTCCTTAGGACTGATGAACCCACTGGGAATCTCATGGATTGATAAACCTACTTGTCAAGAGAGAAACACCCATGTACTTGGGGCGTTGATGAACCAATGGGTATAGCCATGGGGCTAATAGCACTCGTGATTTCCATAATTGATGAACTACTTGGAGAAGTGTTTTTATGCTCCTAAAGTAGCTTATCCAACTAATTAACCTTCCAATGTTAAAATGAAACTCTTCTCTTGAAATCGAGTTGTGACTCCCTATGCTTGTAAAGAACCTTGTGTTGATGATGACTAAGTTAAAAGCCTTGTGGTTTAATAGTGGAGAGTTGTTGAGAACACCTAAAAAAAACATGTTCCCTGTATTTGACTTCCTGATTAGTTGGTGGGTAGAGGTGGATTGACCTGTGGAGACCATGTTTCAATTGGTAGCATTTATTTTATTCCCTTGAGCACTCTTCCTCAAGCTTTGAAATCTAGCTCGGGGGTGATTGGATGCAAGAAAGGTTGCAGTACAAGCCAATCTAACATTAGGAAGAGATTTAGAATCCTAATCTCAGTTGTCAGGTCCTTCATTATAAGATAAGTGCATATTTGCTCTATGTGCAACTGAACTTTTTATATATACTTATTATGCTATTTAAATGCCATTTTGAATGTGAAGAATATTAATTTTATGTCTGGATCAGAAATGTTGATTTCCTCTATAATCTCTAAGGAATGGTTTAGATTATTTTGTTTATTTTGAATGTCATATTGCCTTAACTACTCCAGTATATAGGATGTGTGAATCTATGTGATAATATGACCTTGAAACCAACCTAAATGGCCTAAGCATAAGAGGTGGGTAGTCTATTGTTGATTGAATTCTCGTATCTTAATAATTTTAAATAATAGGCCCTTATGTGTACCGTTAATCTCAAGAGGGATATCATTATATTTGCATTCTTATTCTTGTGTGTATGTGTGAATGTTAAGCACATTAAGGATAGGTCAAACATTGAGACTCCCTGATGAAGCCCCTTCAACCGGGAAGGTGGCGCAAGCTCGGGAAGAACATCCTTATTGACTAAGTGTCATAGGCTAAGCATATCTATGTATGTGTGTGTGTGTGTGTTAATTATAAAATGTTAGAGGGGACAAGCACCATGGTTGTGTACAAGAAGGAGTTGTGTAGAGGCATAACACTAGGTTTTGGAGGGAGACCCTCTATAAATAATGGTGTAAACCAAATAGATCCCTTCATATATAACAATTCTAGTGAGTACAAAATAAATAAGTGATAGTTATCATTCCATTATGAAACAATAATATTCCTATTAGTGTCATGGTTTTGAAGGGGCGAAATGTTTATGATAGACCCCCCCTCATTCTTTCTATCTATTCTGAATGATTTTCCATCATTTATCTAGGGGCAAGTGATCTAGAATGGGGCACTAAAGGCTTCTTGTTAGCTTACAAGAACCTCTCCCACTCCAAAGCTTATATATATTCCCAGATCTATGCTTATGATTGATAATTTGTGGAATAAATAACTTGAAATAGGTGTATGCTTGTGTTTGTACTTTAACCGTTAAATGATTTAAGTTTATTTGCTTGAACTGATATAAAACATATAACAGCAAATACAATGCAACAAATAAGCAAACCACAAGAGACAACGATATAATATGGAGTTCACCCTGATATCTTGGGCTACATCTCCTTGAGCACTAATCCACTCGACTAGGCTCTTTGGGATTATGGTAATGGTTCTTTTGCATGTTCCACACTTAACTCCATAGGTTTACAACTGTATGTATGGGCTTAGAATACCATATTACCCCTAGCTATCCTTAATCTACAAACAGATCTAGGCTTCTCTAGATTAGACTCCTTCAATTAGCGCTCTGAGCTATCTTGAGCTCTAGCTTGCACCAACTCCCTCAGAACTCTCTTAACTATCTTTGGAACTCCTTCCTTTGTCTTCAACACACTTTGGACATCATCAATAGCTTGAACATTTGATCTCTGTGTTGTTCTGCAACTTCACTACAACATCATGGCTCTTAGAAGTTTGCTTTGAGCTCTTTGGCTTTGAGGCTATGCCTCCAACCTCTGATGGCTATGCCTCTGTCAGCACTCTGGCTCTGCCTTCCAACCTCTGGTGGCTGTGTCGAGATTCTCTGAGCTTCCTCTGAGCATTACTCTGCCTGAGCCTCCAAGAATCCTCCTTCTCTGTGCGAATCTTTGTCAATTCTGTTCTCTGTGTATTTGTAACCATTTGGTTACAGTCCTCTAATGCCTAGAGCCATGACTGTTTCCCAAAAGAATCAGTTTGCAGTTGGAAAGGAACTGGCGAGCACGGGAATTTGATCGTTTGGCCTTCCCCCTACCATAATCCCGAAAATAACAATATAATGGAATACATAGGAAAACCAATGAAAAACACATCATGGAGCGTTTTTTTGGATTTCAAATTATATTCAATCGTGTTTATAATCCTATCAGGTCCGCACATATCACAGTATCGCAATGGCATTGCATAATGCTTAAAAACGCAATACACAAAAATACAAAGAAATACATTGAAAACAGATTAACCCAGATCTCAAAGAACAATAAACTCACCACTATAATGTCATTGGGTCCACCCATAACAATCGCATGTCGCATAGGCCCCGCTCCCTTATATTGTGGCATCCCGATTCACTGATCGCTGATCACCGATTAGCGATATCGGTGCATCACACATCAACGCTATCGCATAGTGGCAAGTCACATGGACATGGGTCTTGGTCCTTCAACCTTTCCGATTAGCGATCATCGAATCAATCACAACTGTTGATCCCTTTTATTCATTTGACGGCTACGATGGAATCACTCGTCGCAATACTTTAAGCTATGGATCCTGGTTCTTCTCCCTTGGTTCGTTGCGATGCGATCTTGGCAGTTAATCTGGATTGTTGATCTATCTTTTAATCCGATGGTTTGCTTTGAACCTGAAATGGAAAACATTCTGCTCAATCTCCATCGTTGATCCTGCGATCTCTAATCCAATGGTTGACAACATTTTCAGATGGCCTACTTGCGTGGAGATCACCTGCCCGAAAAAATAGTTTTCTTTCTCCTGCTACATGCTACGTGTCGGCCATTGTATTGGATCAGGTTCAACCCTTCCAATACCATTTACCGCCTAGAGCCTGCCTAAAATACTGTTTATCGCCTTCCTCCTAGAACTCAAAAGGTTTTAGCTCGATTTCTATAGATTCTTTGGATCTACTTGGCCGCTACTGCCCACGTGCTTTATCTGAATTTCAATGTAAAACACGCTTTATAAAGGTTTAGTCCTTAACAAAGGTTTTTAGCGCATAAGGCTAATATTAACCCTTAGGCCAACTTTAATAAGAAATGCCTCCTTTTCTAAGGGCATTGGGAAAATCTTCTTTTTACAATAACTCCTTCATCCAGAGTCCTTTTCGGCCCGTTAAAATTGCGTTGAAACAATCTACGAAATGAGACTATTTTCAAAATCATCCAATGATTTTCATTTTTCCTCATAGACTTAGAAGTCTATGTTAGATCCAATTTGGATCACTCCTTCCCACTAAAAGGATTTTGGACTCCAAAAGACTGATATACTGATCTAAACAGTAAATGAAATTACATCACCCTATTTTTTTCAGCCTCCATACACTTGCCTTGCATAGTGCCTCTGAACCAAATCCTTTGAAAACTCCCTTCCTGGATGTGCTTGTCCTCCTAGGAAGAATTGTCTTCCTCCTTGACTTCATGCAGAACTCCTACTGAGAAAGTCACAGAACGTAGTTTGAACTTCTATGCCTTGATCATTGATCCAAAGTGGCTCAAACCAATGTGAAGTTACATATGCTTCACAAAATTTTCATTTGTACCTGTTTGACATACTGTCAACAACAACTGTTAACAACAACAGGATTACAAACAACAAATAGATGGCCTAAACTCCTGCTTCAACAAAAGAAATAGATTTCACATCTTGTGAACACCTCCATGTCTTTACATACGCATACAAATGATTGACTAGATAACAAGCCAACAAAACATGCCTTTAAAACAATTGACCCTTCAAGTCAAGCATGTAGAAAAATAATTCTACAGTTCTTTTTCAAAGATGAAACACTTCATCATCTCCATCTTGGAGACCAAATCAACTTTTCTCAAGTCAATATTGCATTACATGCATGTTTAAAAACAAAGCAATCAACCCTTCAAGTTAATCACACATAAATGTTCAAATGAAAGGAAACCATCAACATCCCTGTGTTCATGCACATCATTCTCATGAATGCATTTCATCCTTGAACTTTTGCTTAAGCACATTGTACTTTCGAAGCTGAAATGAGTATAATGTTGCAGTAATAAAGTGAATCTCCTACTCAACTTTTCCATTCACCTTCTTGCTAAAATCCTACAACTTGCATCTCATTAACAAAGAAATGCAAATAGATGCATTATATCAATAAGCATGCAATCTTAATTGGATAATAATTATAACAATTTCTTACCAATCCATTTCAAAGGTCCTTCCTTTGTCTACACATCAACAACAACATGTGAATCATCTTGAAACACATCATTTATGGAAACTTCCTTTCCATTCTTGCCATTTTCTCTTTCCACCTTCTTCAAGTTTCGTGGAAGCATTGTTAGATTTAGAGTCCAACATTTTGCAAAAATATGTCCTTGCTTATGGTAGTAAGTGCAACACATGTGCATCTTCTTGACAACATGAGTTTCCTTGTCTAATGGACCTTTGGCTTCTTGCTTCCTTTCCTTCAAAAGTTTCTTGTACGTGGCCATTCTCTTCCAACATCTAGAGACACTATTGTTATCCAAACCACAAAAGGAACATGAAATTCTTTTCCCATACTTATATGGAAATTTATCATGCTTAACATAATCAAAAGGAATATGATTAAAACCAAATTTATACCTTTCTTTTTCACCTTTATTTCCTTCATGAGGAGGTGAATTGAATGAAGAAGTAGCTGCCTTTGGAACACCATCAATCTCTTCATTGCTTTCAGAGTTTCCACAACTCTCTAGTTCAAGTGCATGCTAATATACACCTTCTTTTTGCAAAGTATGTTTCACACTATTGCATTCCCCCAGAATACAATCTTTAGACTCTTGAGGTAGAAGACCTGAAATGAAACTCCTTCTTGGAACTATTTCAATTGTCTTCATGGCAGCTTTGGAACTTTCTCCATAATATTTTCTATAGCCAAGACCCAAATACTTAGTCCTTTCCTCAACCATTATTGGCTCAACAATACACTGTGCATGTTTGCCCAAGCCTCTTCCTTCATAACCCATCTTGGACATTAACTTGGACCCTATACCTCTGGTATGTTTTTCAAAAGAACCAACATAAACATTCTTAGAGGAAATTGAAGACAAACTGGAATTATTTACCTCTTCTTCAAGCTGATACTTGACTAAGGCTTCTTTGGAAACAAAGAGTTGTATCTCCAACTCATGCATCCTTTCTAGGTTCATATTTTCAATATGAAGTTGCCTCTCCATTTCCTACAATTTATCAGAAAGCAACTGCTTCTCTTCCTTCATGGAATTCAACTGCTATCTAAGTATGATGCTCTTCCTTCCATCCTCATACATTTCTCTCACCATATCCATCATGATGAACAATTCTTGCTTCATGTCTTTTGTTGAGTTCCAAAACTGCCTTTCCCTTAAGAAACTTTCTCATCCTTCTTTCTTTGCTTTTCCATGAAAAATGCATCCTTATCATCAAAAAAACCATTACACATTGCCTCAAGGAGTATATTTCAGTGATTTACATGTTATACTGTTATGTTTGCTATTTGAATAGGTTTTTATCTTTCATCTATGGAACACTACGTGGGTAGCTTGGGAAACATCAAAGCATGGATTGTATCCTATTCATCCAACCTAGATCGATGAGGAGGACTCTGGTCAAAGGGAAGTCAACCATAGAAACCTATGGAAAACAAGACTATGTTTTGCACACATTTCTCAGTGATGGGATCCAAAGCAATCTCCTGAGGCCATGGACTTCATGTGCCACCTGCATAAATGGAATATAACAGCCACTACCATAGATTTATGTTTCCAAGCAACCAGGGACTAGAATTCCACATGCTTGCCTATCTACATGTTTTTCTGTAGTTGATTTCTCTCTTCAAAACAGTTGTATATTTCGCTATAACTACCAGTGTGTAGAATGCAAAACAAGTTCAAGTTTTTGCTTAAGTAATAGTTCAGATTTCCTCTTTGTAGTTTGAAGAACTCAGTTCTCTATTTTAATATAAAGACTCTATTTCAATGGATACCTGAAGCATTGTTGGTGTATTAATTGAGTGCTTATAATCCAAGACCTTTGTAGAGGGCCCCTGCATGGTCAAGGGTATATTTTATTTATGTTTTGTCTTTCATAGTTCAATTGTAAATTCACTGTGTTTTTTCCATAATGTTTATAATTGTTTTCTAACTCTATTTATAATGTAGCTTGTGTCATCTTTTCACTAACTCAGAGTAGTTTTATTTCAGTGCATAATAGTTCTTTGGTTTTCACTGCATTCTAGTTTCTTACCAGTAGCTTTAAGTTGATGTCAGTAGCATAAATTGATTCATTTCATTTGTTGTTCATTAGCTTTTAGATTTTGAGTTAAGCTGTTCAATGCCATTTTCTTATTAGTTTAGTAACTCGTGTTATAAATGAATATTTCCAAAAGCCCTTTCAATTGATGGTTAATCTTAAAACTAAGTGGTAAAATGTTTCATTTATGAATGAGTCTTTCTCTTCATTTTTATGTTTACTTTTATTAGAATAATGAAGAATGAAATCTCTCAAAATGCTATCACAAGGAGATAGTTCTCCCTAAATTGTGTAGCAAAGTGACAAAAATACTTCATTTAGCCTTGCTTTCATAATAGAATAGTTGCAACTTCATTTTCAATTATAGTTTTTCACTTAGTTTAGCTGCAATTCCATCTTCAGTTGTTCATTATGTTTTGATCCTGTAATAGATTAGACAGTAGTAGTAATCTTATTTCCAGTATTTCATTTTTGGTTTATCATAGATAGCTGCAATCTCATTTTCTGATTTAAGCTTTGGTTTTGTAATTGAGTAGATAGTGGTTTTAAGTCCTTTCAGTTCATGTTTTGGAAACAATCATAATAGCAAGAAAAGAAGCTCTATTTTCATTTTCTTGTTTAAAACTTTACTTCCAAATCTGGCTTAAAGCACTTTTAGCTCTCATTTCATTTCTCTAGATTCTTAGCAGTAGTAGATTAAGATTTTGTAGATTACATTGCAGAACATAGGGATAAAAAGAGCAAAACCCTAAAACAAACATAAACTCAAAAATAGTGAGGTAAGAAGGGTCATCTAGCACATATAGTGCACTACACTTCATTATTTTATGATACCCATATTGATAATTTATGTAGCAATTTAGGAGACTAAATTGACAGAACATTTTGGCATCGTTTCTGAAGGAGTGTAACTAGGTAGCCTTATCTCTTACAGTCATAAAAAAAAAAACAAAAAAACAAAACAAAACAATGACATGCATAGAGAAAGAGACTCTAGGGGTAGATTTATAGCTAGGGGCAGAAGTTCGATTTCCACAACTCCACCTACTCCACCAAGAGTTAGAAAAGACACACCTCCATCCCAGACTCATGCTCCCAGCCATAGGATTCCTGGAATTCAAGGGGTAGCAACTCAGTTACAAGATTCTCCCACTTCATCTACTAAAACAAACCTAGGAGACAATACCCTTTTCACCTCTACATGGGAGCCTATTGTAGTTGAGGAAGTAGGAATACTCGGAGAAGAAGAAGTAGAAATTCTCTCCCATAATCCATTAATAGGTTCTTCTGAAGTGTTATCACTCAGGTTGTTCCCTAGGAGGATACTAGGAGGGAATACGGTCGAGGTAACCACTAACCAATCTTTTAGATGGAGTTTCTAGCCAATCTGCATCCAGAGAGGGCTCTCCCTTTATAATTTAGCTTTGTTTTGAGGTATTTTAGTCTAGTTATGATTTACAGGGGTTTTTTTTTTGAGTTTTCGATGGTGATCTTAGACAGAACTGGGATGCAAGTCTGAACAATTTATTCCATTGGGCTAATGGAGTCTATGAGGGTGAACTGCTAAATAGGATTTCTTTTACTAAAGGTGATACTACAGAGCAAGGTAATCAATCTTGGAACAATTTTTATAATCTGGAAATAGATGGAATGAAATCCAGTGGGTGAAGGGCAGTTAAGAATCCTTCATCATGTTGGCAGAGGGAAAATGCATGAGTAATATCAAGGAGAAGTAAAGAATTCCTTGTTAATATTCAAAGTGAAAGAATAAGTGGGAATAGGAGCAACTAAGAATTCCTGTCTATGCTAATTATGAAGAAAACATAAGTAATAACAGAGATTGAACACAGAGTGTATTTAAACAAATTTTGGGCTATTATTTTTCTCTGTTACTAAGATTATGAAACATGTATGAAATTTGCAAACATAGAAACTACAAAACGCAGGTTAGGACGACTTATTGATCCATAGAAAGACACAAGAATCCTATAGCAGGACCAAGAGCATCAAATCCACATTCAGACGGTGCAGCAACAGTGAACTTCAATAGCCTTTGTATTAAAAATCCTCAGAGTTACAATGTAGTCCAGAAGAGATATCACCCCCTGAATACAACTCTTGGGGAGGTCTTTATACAAAAAGAGTTTACAAAATATCTTATGGAGAAAATATCTTGCAATAACTTCATCCATCTACTTTTACAAGGGAAATAAATTCCATTGAAAATAGGGAAAAATGAATGCAAAAGTAATTGCTGTTGTGCTGGTCACTTTAGTTGATCAGATACATTTGACTTTTACACCCAGTGAGTCGGCGGATAGTCTGTCTTCTACTGATATTTTTTGCATTACTGTCCCGGTCCTTTCATCTGTGTTTGATCCCGCTTTAATGCGCTACAGTTTTAGCTCGACTCCCTTCTACTGTTATCATCTTTATGGTATGTGCCACGTGTTTTGATATTTGATTAAATGCAAATGATAAAGGAAAATTAAAACTACAATGGTAAAACCTCCAACATGCTCTGCCACCATTGGTCTGTTGGCAACTAGTGTCTTTGCAGTCTTATTAATGTTTCATCAGCTTCAGTATACCTATAGAAGTTGGATTGGACTGCAAAAAGATGTTTTATTTCATGTTCGATATAGAACAGATTCTCCAATTTGTCATATAAGCTCTGTCCTGATGGAAGTGTTTTATCCTCTGAAGTGCTTGATGATGCTACAATCTAATTTTCAACATATGTATTTACCCTGTGAGCATATTGTGCATGTGTCAACAGTCTATGATCACTGGTTAATAAGCTGGGTAAACCTTTGTTCTGCAAGACTGTAAACTTTTCTGTAAAGGAATTTATTTCTATCTGCATTTCTTGCCACTTTCTTTCAAGATTTTGTATAAAATTCCTCATGGTTAGCACCTTTTTCACTGTCAAAATGGTGCTTTTTTTGTCCCTGATCTCCAGAGCTGCTAGTTTTTCCTTAGCATGAGTGCTCAAAAAATGAATTAGTCTATTGGCCTGTTCAGGCATGTTTCCCAATAATGCTCTGGCCTTTTGAATATCTACTTGGGCCATTTCTATCAAATCAATTTGCTCATGGATTGTTTGAATTGATGTCCATTGATCAGTGATAGATTTGCCAATATTAGTCCACAACATTGTTCTGATTTCCGATAGAGGTTTATGGAGAGTAAAATATTTTTCCAAGGATTTTACCTTATTTTCCAAGTTCTTTACCTCTCTTTTTCTCTCTGCCATAATTATCTTAGATTTATCATAATTTAGCTCTAGCTTGGCCAGTTCTTCTTTGGCTTCCTTCAACTCTGACACTTGGAGCTTTAGCTCTTCCATTTCTTTTATTAACTACTTTGTGCTTATAATACTGTCGTTGTTTGTTGTTGTTGTTGTTGCTGAAGCTGAGGTACCTGCTGTTAATGCTGGGACAGTGGGAGGGATTCCTACTGCAACTCTGGGAGGGGTAGTGGTAACTGTTGGAGTTGTTTCAGGTGGCTGGGAGGTCGACTCTCCCTACTTGGCTTGTAATGCTCTCTCCAGTTCCTGCTCTATTTTAGTTAGCTTTTGATTCATCCTCATCAGTAAATCCATCATGTATTCCTCTGCCTTTTCTTGTGCAAGTTCTGTAGTTTGTGGGTGCATGGTAACAGGCAACTTCAATTGCTTCCTAAGTGCAGCAATATCTTCTTCCTTTTTCTTTATCAGTGCTTTGATGCCCTTGGCATCCTTGGGATCATGTCCCAGCTCATAAATAATTTCTTCTAAGATCTTTATTCTGTTGTCTTTAGCTAAGGAAGATATCTTTTCCAAATCCAATTGGGCAGATGTATTGTTTAATGAATCCTGTAATTTGTGGGCCAGCATTGCCTTATCTGCCAATGTAGAGTAAACTATTTCACCGGTTTGCTTGTGCAACTCAAATTGGTCCATAGGGTGTATGTCTTTAGCAAGGACCTCTAGATTTGTTCTTATGTAATCAGCTGCTGACTATGGTTGTTGAAATTTAGGCCTAAAATGACTTAAGATCATTTTTTCCTCCTTAATGTCATACGCAGACATTAATCTTTGCTGTTTGGAGGGGGTCATATTAAGAAATTGATCATAAAGTTGCAGTCTCAATGGCTCATTCTGGGCCTTAATATCCATGAATGTTCTTTTAATATCAAAACGTTGCTTACTTTGCGGCCTTGAGGAGGAAACTTCCATACTATGCTGCTTGTCCAATTCTTACCTGTGAGAGCTGGTGAACGTCTGTTGCTTGGTTGCCCTCTCCTCTCCTGGACTTCCTATAATTTCCTCAACACTTTCCTCTTCAGGTAGAGGATCTACCCTTTGCCTTTTTGCCTCTGGTTGCTCTGCTGATCCACTTACAGGTGTAGTTTCTTCTATGTCCCTTTTCTTGCTTCTTTCCTCATTCAGAGGAGTCTGTAATGCTGGGATTTCAGGTGCCTTTGTCTGCAGTGAAGGGGCTTGCCCTTGACCCTGTTCCTTTGATGTTGTTGGTATATCTGTCATCATGTGTTGCTTTGAGTCCAGCACCTCTTTGCCCTTTGACGTTCTAGTAGTTGGTGTAGTACTTTCTTGGGCCAGTTGCTGTGAAGTTCCAGTAGATGATGTGCCTACTCCGGTTTGTTGTGGCATTTTGAATGACACCTGTCCAAAAGAGACCAGGTCAAGAGTCTTTTAAAGATTTTTCATAGTCTGTTCCATTTTCTCTTCCTCAGTGAGCTATTCAATTAGTGTACCTTCTACCCACTCATCTTGGTTGTCAAATTGTTCTATTTCAAGAAACTTACAATGACTGTAGGGAGCTAGCCTAAATTTTACCCTTCTTTCACAAATAAAACCATTTGGGTCATAAGGTACCCACCAAAATATCCTCTTTAATTTGAGTTTTTCACCCAATATCTTGTCAGCATCTTTCCACCCTTCTTTTTTGTTCATGACATAGGGGCTTAACTGGTCTCTCAATTTCAACTGAGCCTTTTTCTTGGTGCTATGAAAATGAGTCAAATCTGAATTGATAAACTGCCTAAAATATTCTAGAGCAAATAGTCTCATTGGCACATATTTTGGCAGCTTGTAGGAGCACAGCTCACAGCCATATATCTTGATCTCAGTGTGATTCTAGTATAGGTATCAGTCACCTATTTTGTAGCTTTTGGAGAGCTGTACAATTTTCTGCATATCATAAGACAGTCTAGGAGGAGGAGTTCTCATCAATAGAGAAGAGGCTGGGTGTATAAACATGTCAATAAACTCACAATAAGAGTAAGGAGAGTTGTGGACTTCATGAAAGACTAAGGTCCAAAAAATCACAGACCTCTTTTCTCCTTTAGAGTCCAATTTTCTGATGGGGAATTGGAAACTGTCTGGCTGATAATACAGGAGCAGATGATATATGTAAGAGGTATACTTGAAGACTCCCTCCCTATCTAGATTCAAGAGTTGGTCATGGATCTTGTTAGCAATGAATGAAGAATAGTTATATTTAACAGCAGGGGGCTGCCCTGGAGTGAATATGGACAATAAAACTAACACAGTCTCATCAACAAATTCACTTTTCTTGAATCCCAGGATATAATTTATCATATCAATGAGGAATCTACCCACTTCATTGAACCATACATGGTGAAAAGGAGGTGGCTCTATAAGCTGGCATTCTGATCTCATAAATGTTCGGGCAATGCGGGCTATCTCTGAACTGGGCAATTTGGGGCACTCATCAAGCAAGAATTTCATAGTAAGAGGAGCTAGAGGCTGAGCTGGTTTGAAGTTTAGCATTTGATTTATGGACTTATGAGTTATATGAAAGAGGGTAGTTCCAGATGGAGTTTTGACTACCCATTGGGTTGGTTCATAGTTGTCACAGCATAGGTGGATTATATAAGGGAAAACATTGACAGAGGGGAGGTAGTACATGGGTAGATTTGATTCCCATATCCCATAGAAATCATTTTTGGTTAGGTAATTGTTCCTGAGTTCACAGAATGCTTGTAGATGGTTTTTGTCGCCAACTAAGTCTTGGATTTGAAAATCCTTATCAGTTAAGGGTAGCCACTCCAATTCCTTATGTTGAGCATTAAGAGGGGCTCTATTGAGGGCTACTGGAGCTTCCATGGCTCAATTCTGTGATTTTGAAATTGGAATTTTTGGGTCTGTGTAAGTAAAATAGGCAAAACAATAACTCTATGGATTTTCTCCAGGAACCTGAGACTGAATTTGACTCAGAATTAACTCACTGGGTAAAAATTGTAGTGAAAAACGTAGCTCGCAGAGTTTTTCAGCAAGAAATGGATAGAAACAGTTCATGGATTTTTTCCTTCAACAATCACAGACCAGAGCGAACTCAAGTTCGACTCGGTGGGAGAAATTTGCAGAGGGAGATGGTATTTGGGGGATTTTTGGTAAAATTTGGGCAAAATAGTGATAATGGTTTTTCTATTTGTAGGTATTTTGATGAATTTAACTCAAAATCGGGCGTTTTTCAGAGGCTTTGTAGAGGAAACTTAAGAGAAAAGTGGTTCGGAAGTGAAGTTCAGATAAATACCTATTTTGACCAGTGAATTGTGCGATTTGTAGGTGCGGACCGAGCTGGAGGGGAGCTGTGCACTTAATTCAGCTGGGTGGCAGACTGTGTAGTCAAAATGCTGCTTTGGACGTGAAACAACATGCAGAGGTTGCATAGAAGAAACAAACAGAAATGAATGAGAAAACAACATTTCATGCCTTTTGACAAATATTTGATTTTGGTGGGTTTTGGCGCGCTTTGTTTGGGTGACGTCAGCATAACGTGGATGCTTGTCACGTAGCGGGTTGACGTGGCGATGGAGGGGCAGTGGTAACTGTTGGAGTTGTTTCAGGTGGCTGGGAGGTCGACTCTCCCTGCTTGGCTTGTAATGCTTTCTCCAGTTCCTGCTCCATTTTAGTTAGCCTTTGATTCATCCTCATCAGTAAATCCATCATGTCTTCCTCTGCCTTTTCTTGTGCAAGTTCTATAGTTTGTGGGTGCATGGTAACAAGCAGCTTCAATTTCTTCCTAAGTGTAGCAATATCTTCTTCCTTTTTCTTTATCAGTCCTTTGATGCCCTTGGCATCCTTGGGATCATGTCCCAGCTCAATAATAATTTCTTCTAAGGTCTTTATTCTGTTGTCTTTAGCTAAGGAAGATATCTTTTCCAAATCTAATTGGACAGATGTAATGAATCCTGTAATTTGTGGGCCAGCATTGCCTTATCTGCCAATTTAGAGTAAAGCATTTCACTGGTTTGCTTGTGCAACTCAACCTGGTCCATAGGGTGTATGTCTTTAGCAAGGACCTCTAGATTTGTTCTTATGTAATACGTTGTTGACTGTGGTTGCTGAACTTTAGGTCTAAAATGACTTAGGATCATTTTTTCCTCCTTAATGTCATATGCAGACATTAATCTTTGCTATTTGGAGGGTTTCATCTTGAGAAATTGATCACAAATTTGCAGCCTCAATGGCTCATTCTGGGCCTTAATATCCATGAATTTCTTTTAATATCAAAACGTTGCTTACTTTGCAGCCTTGAGGAGGAAACTTCCATACTATGTTGCATATACAATTCTTGCCTGTGAGAGCTGGTGGACGTTTGTTGGTTGGTTTCCCTCTCCTCTCTTGGATTTCCTATAATTTCCTCAACATGAAGAAACTATAATGGCAGAAGAAGAACAAGATGGAGAATTCTCACTATTTGGAGGAGGGGGTAGAGGGAGAGGTAGAGGAAACAATGGAAGAGGTAGAGGTAACAATGGAGAAGGTAGAGGTAATAATGTAGGAGGGAGAGAAAATAGGGAAATAGATAACTCATTTTGATTTCCTATAGTAGATAAGGAAACACATACGACAATGAAAAACATCTCACCATCTATCCTCCCAAACTTTTATGGGTTGAGAAGTGAGGACCCTGAAACATTTTTATTTGAGTTTGAAGTCTTGTGTAGAACCTATGACTATTTAGAAGACTCTCAAAAACTCAAATTGTTCACTTCAACACTAAAAGGGGTTTCTTTAAAATGGTTTACGGGGTTAGTCACTCAATCCATTAGAACATGGAATGTTATGAAACAAGCATTTTTGGATAAATACTTAGATTATTGTATGCCTACCAATCATAAGGATGAAGCGTTCAAAATGATGAAAAATGAAGATGAAAACTTAGAGGATTTGCTAGAAAGATTCAACTACAATTTTAAAAGGGCAAAAATGAACAATTTAGATGAAGAAACTTTGAAAGCTCTTTTGTTAAAGGCCATTATAGATGAATGGATAGATATCCTTAACATGATGGGGAAGGGAGACATCTCTCAACTTCCATTGAATGACATAGCAGAACTATGTGTCCATCTCTCAAGAGAGAAATCTAAAACTGAGAAAGGACCGAGAGATCCTTCTCTTGTTAGAGCAAACAAATCTGCAACCGAATCTGTAAGTAGGGTAGAAATTGGCAATATGCTCGATGATTTTAAAACTGATATTTTAGGGAGCCTTAGTGAACAGCTAGACACCCTCAAAATCCAAAACAAGCAGAAAACAGAGGATGAAGCTTTAGCCATCTTTTGTCCAAAATGCAGAAAGAAATATGCTCTAAGGGAATGCCCTTTAGATGCAAAAATTGTAGAAACTTGTATGATTTGTTCATAAAGTCATGAGACCAAGGGTTGTCCTTCAATCCCAACTCTTAAGGCTATCTTTCAAGAGGAAATAGTCCCAAATTTTGTAGAACCTCTTTGTTTTGTTGCAAGAATACCTTGGCAGGGGCAACAAAATCAAGGATTTAACAATCCAATGTATTTTCAGCCCCCACCAAACTAGAATTCTTGGCAGCAACATTGGCCTCAACCTCAAACTCAATATCAATCTCAACCATGGGCACAAGGGGTAGAAAATCCATATGGGATATTTGTTCAATGTTATCAATATCCTCCATCTTATCAGAGCTATCCTCCCCCACAAAATCAACAACCACAACTTCCAAATCAAATCCCTCACCTTTCATTGTCATTTCCACAACAACCTCCACAACAAAGTCAAAATCCTCAACTCTTACTTCCATTTCAACAAAAACCAAATCAACTACCAGCCCAACCATTGCCAAACCCCAATAATAAAAACACTCAGAATGCTTACATGGTAGAAGGACAACAATTTCCTACTTGCATGATTGCTCCTCTAGATATTAATGATGCTCAACTTAGATCTGGTAGGATATTAGAAAAGGAAAAACCTTCTATAGATATTCAAGAACAAGACACTTCTGAGGAGGATTCTCTGAAAGTCAATAAAAATTTTGTGGGGACATCCCTCAAAAACCAAAACATTGAAAAACAAAAACAAAAAGAATCAATAAACACAACTCCTATAATTGAGCAACCAACATCTACTTCTACACCTCCTTTTCCTAAGAGATTATTGTAATTCATAGAGGGGTAGAAAAACAAATCTTGTTACCCAATTATGATTTTCTAGATGAATTGAAGAATGTTTGTATCAAAATTCCTTTGTTACAAGCCATTAGAGAACTTCCTATTCTAGCCAAGACAATAAAGGAGTTGAGCATCACAAGACTAGGAAGAAAACCAAGAGAAACAAAAAGAATTCACCTGGTAGGAAAGATAGCAGATATCATGATGGAAAAGATTACCATGCAGAAATAGGTAGATCCAGGAAGTCTAATTGTCAAGACACATATAAATAGGATTCAAATTCCAAACACATTGATTGACTTAGGGGTATCAATAAACATTATGAGTAGACAAACTATGGAGCAGCTTAAACTTCCTAATCTTCTTTACACACCTACCTTGCTGCAACTTGCAGATAGATCAGTAATTAAACCAAATTGTGTGCTAGAAGATATCTTAGTCTCCTTAGATTCTTGGGAATATCTTATTCATTTCATGATTTTAACTCCCAAGAATAATTTAGGAGGACATCCACTCACATTAGGAAGACCTTGGCTAGCCACAGCTGATGCTTTTACTAGTTGTAGATCTGGTGACATGTACATTTCTTATGGTAATTCAACAAAGAAATTTACTTTGTATCCTCCAGCAAAAGCAATCACAAAAATAGATGACAAGGAATGGATTGATGATAAATATGTTATTCAGCCTATCTTTACAATATCAGAAATTAGTGAAGATGGTCAAATTTTGAACACATTGGAAAATTTTGAAACATCTTCAAAATATAATATGCACAATTTCAGGAAAAATCTAATTTTGAGTACTTGTCATCTAGGTAGATGTCTCTCTATTCTATGGAAGAGTTTGGTAGCTCTACAACTGAAATTTTTCCAGGTAAGACATTGAACATAAACAAAAATTTGGAGAAACTACAACAAGAAGAGCTAACCAAAATATTACAAAAGCATTCTGCTGCATTTGCATGGGAGTATACCGAGATGAAAGGTATTGATCCTAAGACTTGTATCCATCATATCTATATTGAGGAAAATAGTAGACCAATCAGACAACCTCAAAGAAGAATGAATCCAAATCTTAGGGAGATTGTGAAAGAAGAGCTCCAAAAATTACTCAATGTAAACTTCATTTACCTAATCTCAGATAGCCAATGGGTTTCTCCTTTGGTATTGTGCCTAAAAAGAATGGTAAATGGAGGGTGTGAATTGATTACTGAGAATTGAATAAAGAAACCTTAAAAGATCACTTTCCTTTGCCCTTTATAGATCAGGTATTAGATACATTAGCAGGTAAAAAGTATTTCTCATTCTTTGATGGTTTTAGTGGTTATAATCAAATTCAGGTAGCACCTAAGGATCAGGATAAAACCACATTTAGTTGTCCATGGGGAAATTTTGCCTACCGAGTGCTTCCTTTTGGTCTATGTAATGCACCAGCAACATTCCAAAGAGCAGTAATAGGAATTTTTTCTGATTTAATACATGATTGTGTAGAGTTATATATGGATGATTTTACAGTCTATGGTAACACATTTGAAGAAGCTTTGGAAAATTTGAAAAAAGTCCTTAAAAGATGTAAATAAACAAACCTTTCACTAAGCCATGAAAAATGCTTTATGATATTTACAGAAGGTATTGTTTTAGGACATCGCATTTCAGGAGATGGGATTAAAGTGGACAAATCAAAAGTTGAAGTCATCTCTAGGTTACCAATTCCAAATTGCCAAAAATATGTTAGAAGTTTTCTAGGATTTACAGGATATTATAGAAGGTTTATAGAAAACTTTACCAAAGTAGCATCTCCACTCTTCAAATTGCTTACAAAAAGTTGTGAATTCAAGTGGAATCCTAATTGACAACTAGCATTTGAAACATTGAAAGCAAAAATATCTAAAGAACCTATCTTAAGAGGACCAAATTGGAAACTTCCTTTCCATATTTCTACAGATGCTTCAGATATTGGGACAAAAATATTTGATTCCTTATGCCATTTACTACACACGTAAAAATTTGACTCCCACTGAGTTGAATTATATTGTGACTGAAAAAGAAATCTTAGCTGTTGTTCATGCAATTAACAAGTTCAGACACTATATAACAGGCTATGAAACTTTTGTTCATACAAATCACTCTGCAATTAGATATTTGATGAATAAACCTATTTCTAATGGAAAATTTACAAGATGGCTTTTACTTTTGCAAGAATTCAACATTATTGTGCTAGATAGACCTGGAAAACAAAACACAGTTGCTGATTTCTTGTCCAAGATTCAGAATATCAAAGAAGACTCTCCAATTGAGGATAAGTTTCGTGATGAATATCTATTTGCAGTAACTACTCAAACTCCTTGGTTTGCAGATGTTGCTAACTACTTGGTTACAGGGAAGTTACCTTCACATTTATTTCCTAGAGAGAAAAAAAATATTATTCAAGATAGTGCAAGATATTCATGGATCACTAAAGAATTGTATAAAACAGGGCCAGATCTTATGATCAGAAGGTGTGTCAAGGAAAATGAAATGCTTGATATACTCAAAGCATGTCATGATGAGCTGTGTGTTGGACACTTTGCTGACAAAAGGACAACCTATAAAATCCCTTCTTTAGGATATTATTGGCCATCCATATTCAAAGATGCTAAAGAATATGTCAGAAGGTGTGACAGTTGCCAAAGGGTAGGGAAACCTACCCCCTCAAATGAAATGCCATTACAACCTCGAGTACTTATTGAACCCTTTGAAAAATGGGCTTTAGACTTTATTGGACCTATTAATCCTCCATCCAAGTAGGAAAAGTATATATTAGTATACACTGATTATGTCACCAAATGGGTAGAATCCAAAGCA
>APFE031470755.1:0-10457 GCA_000404065.3 Pinus taeda | reverse complement strand
GTTTGTGGAATGCATAAATTCCCACAATTATATAAGAGTCAGTCCTTTACATGATAATCCAATTCTTCTACTCTTTTGCCTTGACTTAAAGTTGCATATACATATTTAAAGTCTATATCTTGAGCATATTGTTCAAAGTAGCTTTCATGTAGCACATAATTATGCTTAAGTATAGTATATGCATTTATAATATTTCTAGATAATATATCTACAACTTTATTGTGTATGCCCTTTTTATATCTCATGACTAAATGAAACTGTTGTAGAAAACCCATCCATCTATAGTGCCTTGATTGCTGCAACTTAGTTTGGGAGTGTAGATATTGAAGTGGTTGATGATTAGTATGTATTACTGTCTCTTTTCCCATTAAGTAATGTTTCCACTTTTTCACATTCTGAACTAATGCATACAATTCTTTATCATATGTAGGATATTTAACTATTGCAGGATTAAAGGTCTCATAATGATAACATATGGGTTTATTGTGTTGTGTTAACACTGCTCCCATGGCATAGTCACTGGCATCTGTTTGAATCTCAAATAGTCTTTGCAGATCAGGCAGTGCTATTACAGGTGTTGTACTAATCTTTTCCTTCAAGGTTTCAAAGGCTTTCTGATGTTTGCCTCCCCACTGAAATACCTTGTTCAATCCTATTAAATCATGTAAGGGAGTTGCAATTGAGGAAAAGTTAGAAATGAACTTCCTCCAATATTGTGTCACCCCTAAGAAGCTTCTCACTTCTGTAGCAGACTTGGGTTTAGGCCAGTTTACAATGACTGCCACCTTAGAGGGATCTATTTTCAATTCACCACCCCCTACTATATGACCCAAATAATTCAGAGATGTTTTTCCAAATTCACATTTTGAGAGTTTAACATGAAGTTTTTCTCTTTTCAAAACATCTAGTATCTGCTTAACATGCTTTAAGTGTTCTTCCCACGTTTTACTAAAAATCAGAATGTCATCTAAATACACAATAATAAAATCATCAAGAAAAGGTATGAGTACATCATTCATTAATCTCATGAAAGTAGCGGGAGCGTTAGTTGAGCCAAAAGGCATAACCAGCCACTCATACAATCCCTGCTTTGTTTTGAAAGCAGTCTTTCGTGCATCTTGTTATGCAACTCTGACCTGATGGTATCCACTGTGCAAGTCTAGCTTGGTGAAATAAATAGTTTCCTTAAATTGATCTAAAATATCATCTATGTGAGGAAGGGGATAACGATTTTTGATTGTTATCTTATTGAGTGCTCGGTAATTAATGCTCATTCTCCACGAGCCATCTTTCTTTCTCACCAAAATGAATGGTGACCCACATGGTGATGTACTAGGCCCGATAAATCCCTTCTCAAGCAACTCCTGCACCTGCTTCTTGATTTCATCATTCTCTAAAGCAGAAAAGCTGTACATTCTAATGTTAGGCAAAGGAGCATCTTGCTGCAAAATAATAGCATGTACTATTTCCTTTTTGGGTGGCAGACCTTTAGGTTCTTGAAACAAGATATCATACTCTGGAACAACCTTTTCTAAATCAGCTTGTTGTTTAGCATTATAGCCCTCAAATACATTGGCTTTACTAGGTTTATTTTCCTTTACAACCATCCATAAGAATTGTTTGCATGAATTTATCATTCTTTTTATCTGCCCTGAGTTTATGAGAATATAATTATTCTTCAACTTATGATCTCTTACAAAGTATTTGATTCCATCATTAACAAGTAGATACTTGTTCTCAGCTCTATAGAAAATAGCTTTTCTATCATACAAGTAAGGACTTCCTAAAACAATTCCACATATATCCAGAGGAATTATGTCTAACTCAACCTCATCTACAAATGTTGACCCAAAAGAAAACTTGAGTTTGCATTGTCTAGTCATTTGTAGTTGTGCTTTATCATCCAACCATCCTAATGGGTATGGTTTCTTGTGAGGTGTAGTTTCTAATCCCAATTTCTTTACAATTGCTTCAAAAATTAAATTTACTTGTGAGCCACTATCAAACAAAGTACCAATCTTTTGATGTTTGGAAATAACTCGAATATGGAAAAGCTCATGTCTTTTTCTCTCATTTTCTTCATCAGTGATAGATTGTGCAGAATTACTAGTAGATGCTTCAGAATTCTTACCTTTTATTCTTGTGGCTGCAATGTTTGTTTCATCTCCTGAGTCTGACCCCAAATCTTTCTGAATAGCTACAACAGTCTTCTTCTTCTTGCCCTTGAACTTCTTAGGTCCTAGCTTTGGATGCAGAATCCAACAATTCTCATCATCATGCCCATCCTTTTTACAGCGAGTGCATGAAGCTTTGATTTTCTATGCAGTGTTAGCCTTCCTTGTTTTCCACTTCTTCTTTCTTTTCTCCTTTCTCTTGCTTGCAGTGGGTTGGGATGGTTCCCCAACTTATGGATTTCCATTCTTTCCTCTAACTTCTAGATGATTAGCTTGTATAGATACCTCATCTATACTTGTGGGATTAAACATGAGGATGGTGTGCCTCATGTAGCTGTGTAGACCACCAATGTACTTCGAAAGAGTTTCAAGTGAGTCTAATGAGATTCCTAGAATCAATGCTCTCTTTCTAAATTCTTAAGTGTACCCTTGTACATTTTTCCCTTTCAACTGTCGAAAAGTCTGCCAACTCATCATGGCTTGTTGCATGTAGGCCAATGGATAGAACTGATTTTTGATCGCAGACACAAATTCACTCTAGACAGAGATGGTCTTACCATGTCTTTTCATGTCAGCTTGGGTTCTGCCTTCCCACCAAACCAAGGCGTGGGCTTGCCAGCTAAATCTTGCTCTTGTCTAAGTCGATGTTCTGCACTCTGCAATACACATCAATTTGTCTAATCGAACTTTTCCAACTTTGCTGCAATTAACTCTCCATCATATATAGGAAAATCAAATTTAACATCTAGCTTAATCAAAGATGCTTTCTTGTTATGTACAGGACTATTAGGAGGTGTGAGAAAGCTTTCCTCTTTCCCTTTTCCTTTTGAGTGGTCATGGAAGTGTGATTCATCTTCTCCTTTTTCTTGTTTAGAGCCTAATGAATCTTCATCCTTGTGTTTTCTAAAGTCCTTATACATTTCTTCTACCATGGAATTTATGGCCAGGAAGATTTCTATGAATTGAGGGTCTGGTCCCATAGAACCTTCCTCTGACATTGTCTTCCGAGGATAGACTCTCCCAATTTTAGGATTAGTTTTGACCAACTCTCCTTCTCCTAATTTGAGCTTTGATCTAGTGAGAATTCACAGCTAAACCAACACAAGCTTGTCTAACCTTACAGCCCAGAGCTCTAATACCACTTGATCTGGAAATCACCCTTTGAGTGATCTCAGTTAGAGAATTATTGAATGAAGGTATTATAGACTCATGTGTTGGTGTGTGTCTATGTTATTTTAGGCAACGGATCGAGCGGATTGCAAAATACATAGACACTAGAAAATGGAAAACAACAAGAGAAACACAGTAAGCAAATACAAGAACACAACAATTAATAAGGAGTTCACCCTATCCTACAGGGCTATTTCTCCGGTCCAGCTTTCAGTGGTGGCCTTCTTTTATTGTGTCTTTAAAGCAGATAATTACAATGAGGAGCTCAGATTGAGTCTCCTGAAACAAAACAATGTTTGGTAGGGTGGTTCTTGGATCCCCCAAGCCACTAGAGTACATAGACTCTTTTCCCTACCAGAACTTGACCTTTCTGGTCTTTAAAGGGAGGAGCCCAATATGGTACTCAATTCCTAACAGGTCCGCTCAGGGATGGCTTGAACCTCTCAAGTTCTTTGGTGCTCGAAGATGCCTTTGGTCAGCTCAGCCTTCTGTCTTTCTGCTTTTTGCTTCACTGTCTTTTCACTTCTTTGACTCTGTCTTCTTCTCTCTGGTTCTTCCTCTCGGTGTTCTCTCTCTCTCTCTCTCTCTCTCGGTCTTTTATGTTCTTTGTTCATGGCTTTAAAGCCAATCGATCTCATGATTGCTCGATTCCCCTTCCACCTTCGTCGGATCGCCTGATGTTGTTCACTTGGAACTCCCTGTCTTTGCATCATGGTAATCAGCTCAGAGGGAGTGGCCACTTGTCCTCTCATGAACTGCGCCAGCTTTTCCTCATTGTCTCGGTCCTTCCGTTACATTATAGAATGAGTCATCTGCCACCTCAACAATCAAATCGAACCTCAAATCCTTGTAGATCTCGGCTTAATCCCCTGTCAAATCTGGTTCTTTCATCAGGCGCATTCTCAGCCGTTATATTTGGAGCCCCTAGATCCAACGTCATTCGCACATTTCACGTGGTTGACTTGCTCAACTATTAGCATGCGATGAGCGGCGGTTTTCTCTCTCCTCTGCCTACCCCGCCTCAGGTGTTGAATGGAATCACTAGGTTTAAGCCAAATCCGCTTACCACCCAAGGATGCCCCTGATATACCGTCGATTTTGGAGCACGGGTCCCACCTTTAGCCTTTAGCAGTTTTGCCACAGTTTTCCCGGCTTCCATGTGATCGAGTGCTTCGAGGCCTTTCCTTCTCGAGGGGTTTTTCCCAACGATTAGAAACTGCCTCCTTTTCCCGACTTGGGCTTCCCAAGTGCCATTTTCGCCTCCTGCGTAGTCTCCATGGGCCTCGGTCAGCGCGCTTTGACCGAGGTCCTCGTCATTCCACACTGACTACCAACTGTCATTGTTCAGATGTTTTTCTGATTGCTCTGCGCTCTTGAATTCAAAGTTTGTCCTGATCTGATACAGTCATAGTACTTTGATTATTCTTCATGGATCCAATTCGGATCAAGGGTTGCTGGTGAGAAAAAGCTCAGGGAATCAGAAGAGGGGGCCTTTAACATCTGGTTGATGTTCTGAGCATTAATGGTAATCAGCATGTCTCCATTTTGAGCCATTGCTACTCTCTGTACATATTCATAATGGGCTTGGCACCAGGTTATCAGATCTTGGAAGCTATGAGTTTTTGGGAATGAAAAAAGGGGCAAATGAGTCTCCTAGAACCTGATTTGATCCCCCTGGTTAATGTATTTTTGTTTTAACCATGGGTGCAATTCGATAAAATCAAATTCACACTCACAATCTGAAAATTTAAACAGGGCATCAGCCACGGGAATCCACTCTAGATCAACGGGGGCGATGGAGGGGCTTGCTTCTTCAATGTTTTTCTGGGTTTTGACTATGGGAGCCATTATGCTGGAAGATGAGCTTAAAGTGTATTGAGATGGATGACGAAAGGTTGCAGTAGCTTTTTGAACAGGGGCAATTTACAGAGGAAGGGAATTAGCGGGAAATAGGATCAGAGGAAAGAAAATTATTATCATCACTTAAACAGGTTATTTGTAGGTAATTTACAATTTACTATTTAAATATTACCGTAGGAGATTTATTACAAGAATTGTAATTTTACAACGGGTTTATAGGAGTTAATGGCCAACAGGACAGGAGCGGTGTAATGGATCACTACGTGGCAGTAATTGAGTGGACAGAGGGCAACTGATAATTGAGGTGGTGGATGAGCTGGAGGCATGGAAATGAATGAGGAAAAGCGGATGTGGAAGGTGCGGTGATGAATGAGTTGAGAGGTCAAAACCGTTGGTGTATTTCGTATGGTGAGCAGGTCATGGTTTTGGGCTAAGGGGACCTGAAATCATGTCGTGTTACCACGTAAGAGAAAACGAGTGGCCATTAAAACCACCTTTTTGGGGGTCTTGCCCACGTTAACCAAAAAGAGTGAAGGGGGCCCGAAATGGATCCTTCGTCGTTGATCTCGGTGGGGTTGATCTTGACCATCGAAAGTTAGAGGCCGCTTAGAAGGCGCTTGATGTGACATTTTGTCACTTCTAACTTCATAATAAAATCATGCATTGTTGATTATTTTCAAGATAATAAACTTTATCACACATAATTAAGCCGTGATTAAGGAATTTAAGCATTATTTAAACTAAATAACAAATTTCAAAGGCGCATTTGAACTAGCAGCCTTAATTTTTATTTTCTAAAGCAAATTTTTTTGTTTATTTATTATCTAACATTTTATCATTTGCCTTCCTTTTTATAGAGCAACTACCCTAAAATTTTATATGATATGGACCTAAAATAATAATAATTCCTAACATTTTTTATTTTCAATTTTCCTTTTGGTCCATATCCTAGCTTATCATTATACAATGGTATTTTTTATTTTTTTCAACTAATGGCTAACTTATCAAAAACAAATATGCTACAACACCCTATTCGAAATAGAGGAAAAGGTAGAAATAAATTTGTATCCAGGTGAGATTGACACTCTAAAGCTAAATCATTGGCTGTAGCAATTAGAATTATATTTAAGTGTTCACCATATAGAGGAAGAATAGAAGATTTCATTTACTCGGTTGAAATTAGAGGGACGTGCCTTAACTTTGTGGGTAAGAAACACGAAAACCTTGAGGTTGGAGGAATATCCTCTAGAGACTAAGTGGGAGGGTTTCAAAAGCCTCATAAATTCACAATTTTACCCTGTTGGGTGCATAGAGGACCAATGGATCTCGTGTCATTATTTTAGGCAGAAGAAAGGGTAGATTGTACAAGAGTACTCCATAGAGTTCAAAAAAATGGCCATAAGGTTGGGTATCTCCCCAAACAACCTAGATGTACTCCTCAAGTATTTGATGGGTCCACACAACCATCTACAAAAGTAATTGATGTTGTTTAAATCTAGATCGATGGACAAATCTTACATACAGGAACAATACCTAGAGAACATAAGCGAGAAGAAAAGGAAATCGAGTGGTTCAAAGCAAAAGGAACACCAAGGTGCTTCTAAGGAGGGGAAGAAGAAGTGGAAAGGGTGAACATATAAAAGGACAGAAGCCACAATGCACAAGTGCAAAGATCCCAACAACCACTACAATAATTGTAAGATTGATGGTTGTACAGAGGCAAAGTGTTGCAAGTTGCATCTAAAGCTTAACTTGAAGATAAAAAAAGAAAGATATAAAGAAGAAGAATCTCACGGCCACTGATTCAAGTAACCGGGTTGAAAATAGCTCGAACGTGGATGAGAATATCATCTATACATCAATGCAGAAGGAGGTGAACCTAAGTAGCCTTGAACAACAAGAAGAGAAGGAAAAATTACCAAACTATTCCACATAAAGATACAAGTCAAGAAGAGAAAGATTGATGCTTTATTTGACTTGGGATCGCAGGAAAATATCATTGTGGCAAAGACAGTCAACAAATTGGGATTGGAAGTTCATGATCATACAAGCCCATATCCATTAGGATGGGTGCAATGTTCTAGAAGTTGTCACAACTTCTTCTTCACCTCACTTGCTTTTATAGTAGACTACCTATACACCCCAATGTTTGGTAATGGGGATTTTGGCAATAGATGCATCTCATGTTCCACTTCTCTCTTGGGTGGTAACCCTTTAGGTTCCTAGAAAACATCCTCGTGTTCTTGTAACAACTCTTCTAGTTGTTGTTTTGGTTTCGAGTACACCCCTCCATGGACGACTATCCTCTCACTGACTCTTCTATTGATTGATTTTCTCTTAAAAACAATAAAGCATACTTATTTCTAGAACTGGTCATTTTTTGTGCTTCATTCGCACTTATAAGTGAAATTTTTTACTTACGCTTATGTGTCTTGATGTTGAAGGATTTTGCATGGAACGAGTATTAATTACACGTTGTGCACAATCAGTTATATTTATATTAACACATTACATATTAATATTAATATACATGTATAGCGTTGAAATAATTTACATTTTTATTATATTTAGAATTGTTTTATCTTAAACTGGAGTGTTACTTAGATTTGAATGGGCTCTTTTGGATAAAAGGAGTCATTCATGGATTTTAGTGTAGAGATTTGAGATGCAAAGGAGAAGGGGAGGAAGAGACTTGGGGTCATTCACGGAGTTTTAAGGTTGAAGTCAAAATGTGATTTATGGGGTAAATAGGTCACTTGACATTTTCACTATAAATTTTCTTCTAAGAGGTTTTGGAACTTAATATGAGAGAGTGTTTAGAAGGGAGCAAAGAAGCTTTAGTATATTCCCACATATCAACTAATAGTTAAATATTCTTACCAAGCACTTGGCAAGAAGGAAGTTTGATGAATTCAAAAGTAGACTTGGATTGGTACATAATTCCTTCCTCACTAAAAAGAAGCTTTTAGAATTATTGCTTGAATAGGAATCTCTAAATAAGTTTAGTGTGAACAAAGAAGATGTCATTTCAAATATTTTGGAAAAAGCAAATTTAAAATAGTAATTTTATTTTAGAATTGAAAGAAAGTGAACCTCATGTTCGAAATAAGTCTATAAAGCTATATTTCATGTCTATAAAGTTATATTTCATGCATCCATGACATGGAATAGGAGTAAACTAAAAATATATATTAGGGCTTTGGTCTTGGCAGAAAGTATAAAGATAGGTAGAGATAGTGGTTTTCACACAAACTAATGGAGAACCAAGGAAAGATGCAATTTTGACAATGCATGCTTGCGTATAGATATCGCACAATTTTGTACAATCATATGGAACAATTTCATATGGTAATATAAACATGCCATACATACAAACTGTTAAATAAATCGAGCACAAATTTAATATTGTTTTTAGTAGGTTGTCTCTAAAGCAAGTGTTTCAAGCTCAATTTAGAGTGAGTTTTAACATACCTGCAACGTTCTTTTTTAATAAATAATTTTAATTTTTTTTAGAAGAATGAAAATTAATTTAGAATAATTACCTATATATGAGAAATTGATTTATATATTAATAAATATTCAATTAAAATATTAAAAAACATATTTTCAATTTACTTAATTTAGTGGAATTTAAAAAAAAAAAACATTCCACTAGATTTGTACTTGTAAAACGTAGTTGGTATGAGGCCAAAATATGGTTGAGGATGCCTCTTTGATCCTTAGGAAGACTGGATATCTTGCTTATTGTGTGAGTATCATAATCTTATGAAAGGAATAATTATAGTCGATGAGCACTTTAATCACAGAGTGGGATTGTTGTACATTTTTACAAGTAATGAGGATGCGTTCCGGCCGACGTGAAAGGTCAGACGTGATGACCTGACGTTTCCGGACATGAAAGGCCAATGTGGTATAAATCAAATGGCAGTTTTCTATTTTCAAAAGCATAGAGTGAGAGTGAAAGAAGTATATAACGTTCATAGAGCCCAAGTAAGTAAGGGGACCGTTGAATTTTAATAAAACAATAATGGCATTTGGCTGCAGCACCTGCAATGCCCAATTCGATGAGGAGGAAGAGCAGGTGTTTCATCGCAAGTCTCAGTGGCACCGCTACAATCTCAAGAGAGAGGTATATGCATTAACTAATTAATTTGTTATTATCACACAATGGAATGGACAGTACAGTATTTTAAGTTTTATTCGTCTTTAACGGAAATTATTAATGCATTCTCATTCTCATTCTCATTCTCAATTTCTTAGGTTGTTGGCCTTCCTCCAGTGGCAGAAGCTTTATTTGAAAACAAACGGCAAGCTTTTCGTGATGAACAGTCGAAGAGGAAGCAGATGTATGGCAGCGGCTTTTTTAGCAGCTCCTCCGAATCACCACAGTGGGATGCCACCCGCTGCTTCATATGTGATTTCAGGGCAGATGCAGGGACCGTTGAGAGGTGTATAGAGCATATGCACAAGCAGCATGGCCTTTTTATTCCTCATGCAGAATCTTTGAAAGATCCCCGAGGATTACTCAGTTACCTTGGGGGTAAGGTATGTTTATTTATATTTCATAAGGATATGATGTTTCTCAAGATCATATGTATGTAAATTATATCGTATTATTTCTCTTCTCTTCTCTTTCAACTAATTTCAAGCTCATAATTGGAATTGAATTCTTATTCTCTTTTCCTTTTTTCATTTTTTATGCCATCGCAGGTTGCCAACGGTTTCATTTGTTTGTATTGCAATGAGGAACGACAACCATTTTCAAGCCTAGAAGCTGTTAGGAATCATATGATCTCTAAAAGCCACTGCAAATTACACTATGGAGATGGAGATGGAGATGAAGAAGAAAATAGGCATTTAGATCAGTTTTATGAAACGCAAATAATGGCTGCACAAAAAGAAGTTGAATTCGACTTGGGGTTAGAAGGTACTGAACTAGTCATCAAGAGAAAGTCTGAAGATGGAACAACATCAGAGTCAAACAAGACACTTGGTTCTCGTCAATTTCTTCGTTATTACCATCAGAAGCCCCGTCCCACAGCTGACAGAGATCATCTTATTTCTGCTGCTGCATTACAACATAGCAGGCATCGAAACATGTGTTTGCAAGGCGTGCTGACTAAAGACAAACTTGACCAGATATCGCGGCTGCCCAATCAAGAAACTAGGAACTACCGATCTCGTGATGCAAAATCTAGCTATCGCCAGTCCCCTCCAAACAAAATAAAATCTTTCCATAAGTAGTACTACTAA
>APFE031470744.1:5796-22039 GCA_000404065.3 Pinus taeda | reverse complement strand
ATGTGAATGAGGACCAATACTACTAAGTTTTCTTGAAAACAACTTAGTGTAAAGAGTAGATCAAAATGAAAAGAACTTTACACAAGAAATGTGGCTTCTAAAGGCCGTAAGAACTAACATAAAGCTTTGAGTCTCTCTTATGCACACAACTTGTGAAGGGGTGTTAGTAATGAGTGGTATACAAAAGGAAAAAGGGAAGTTAGCCATGCTCCACTGTGTTGTTTTTCCTGTACTTGGTTAGCAAAGTTGATCTTGGAAGGAACACCACTTCTGCAACCCCATCTACCTACCGAACTATTTTGCCTAGCATTTTTTATTTCTTCTTGGAGGGTGCACTTGGACTTGCAAACCCCTTGTGTGCCTTTTCTTTTCCATTGGCTTTTTTCTTTCATTTCCTATCTAGCACTACCCTTATTTCTTCCAAGGCCCCAGATTAAGCAGTTGGAAACCTTAGTTTCTCTGCCTAACTACTGATCTGCCAAGATTAAACAGTTTGGACAGATTTCTTTCTCTATTCTACAACATAAATTGAAAACATGGCATGATCCAGATTAGACTGTTGGGTCATCCATCAGCACTTTAATGGGCATGAAGGCATGTACACACCTTGTCTTTTCTTGCAAATATGGAACCTTTGTAGCAGCAAAGTAGAGCATATTTGGCACTTGAAATTTGCCAATCATGAAATATGAAACCTATTGGTATAGGTATCCAACAGACTCCATATGCCTAACATGGATAGACACTCTTCTTTGCAACATTCTTGTATAAAAACATAGATTTACATGCCTTTACATTTCAATGCCCCATGGTTATCTCTTTTTTCCAAGTAGTGTGCAGACTTCCTACTTCTGCATCACACGTATTTTGTTCATGCATTAAGGTGTTGAAATTTATTTTCCTACCTATAGAAAACTTGGATCAGACTCAAAAGAACATGTATTTTGAAAGCACAAAATGCCTTTTACCCCTAACATTAAATCAATTCAACATTTAAATATCATGAATAAATTCATAACATATTCCTAAACTAACTTTTATATATTAACTCATGTGTGACTATGGATGATTGAATTCAAGGGAAAACTGAAATTTGTTATCATGTTTGTACAAAATAGTTTTTAAAGAGGACCATGAATAAAAAAACATGTTTCATTATCTATTTATATTTCTTTATTTTCATAAACATATCATAACAACATTTTTCATCTTGTGATTAACCTTGGCAACCTCTCTTACTTCACACAAAGGTTTACTTGATTGCAACTTACTCAATGCACTGTTGAGGGCATCCACTGGTGTTCCTTCACAAGTCAATTTTGTAAAAGTGTTTCCACTTTGTGCTTCTTTCAAGTTATCTAAAAAGGTCAATTTTCTAACCTCAGATTCAAATATGAGCTCCACGTAGAACTACAAAACAAAATGTCTTTCCAGTTTTAAGTGGACAGAATAAATATTGAGATGAAGAACAAAAACTATTTAAGGATTCTAAATCTTAACACAACATATGATAGCATGATCCTATAGCGTGGAAATTATTTTCTACCTTCAATCTCCTTTTTCTCATCCTACCACCTCTTTTTAGGTATACTGCCCCTTCCCTGAACAGAAATTGATACATTAGAAAAATAGAAGTGAGGAATTCCTAGAATCAAGGGGTTACTTAGGTATCATCCCGTATAAGTTTATAAATTAGATATTAGATAGAAATAAGGAAACCTTACAGTATACAGTTATATCATCTTCTTATTACAGTCTCATATAAATAATATAAGGTCTTAGATAAATTATAGTACACAAGAATCAGGTAGATCACATTGGACAACAATTAGGTGCATTGCCAATCATTAAATCTAATATTTAATTGTAATTTGCAGGTTTCATTTTCATGGAAATCTTCTTCCCCTTTAGAAGTTTCAAAGGAAGAACTTGATTTTTCTTTCATGTGTCGGAATTGCTAAAGGTATGCCTCTTCCAAAGCCAATTTCTGTTAACCTCTGTTTTCTTTTCTAATATTCTAGTGAGGAAGAAAATTTCAAAGAGGAATGTGCTCATCTATTATTGTAAACATGTCCTTAGGTTGGTCATTTATGCAACATCAACATTATTACTGTCTTTCATTAACAATATTACTATGGATTTTTTTTAGGAATAAATAGAAAGTTCATGGGATTACCACCTTAAAATTACAATCAAGTCTTGTGTGATTAATAAGAATGAAATTTTTTAAATCAAGGCAACAAGGGAAAGCTAACTTCTTGCGATGATTTGTCCCTAATTATGTTGAGCTGAAAAAAGGATTCACTTGCTTTCTTAAGAAATGGGTTCCCTTCCATGGGATAACACAACTCAGAGAGAGTTTGATGTCGTGAAATATGTATTGGTTCAGGCATCTCTATTATACCCCCTAATTGCCAGCATGACTATTTCTTGTATTTCATTGTTTCCATTTCTACTATAACAATGGTATTGGTCCAAGAAGAGTATGTAGGGATAGAAAACCCCATATATTATTTGAGTCAAAATATCAATGATACCGAGATTAGGTATACCCAAGTAGAAAAGTTGGCTTTGGCGACCATTAAAGCTGTCCAAAGGTTTTTCCATTACATCTTGCTCTAGAAAACTAAAGATGTTTCAAATTGTGAACCTATGACATACATTTTGTTACGTCAATTGTTGGGGGGGTAATAATCTAAATGGATTTTCATCTTGCAAGAGTTTTACCAAGAAGTCCTAAAATCCAAGTCAAAGAAATCCTTGGTTTTCGCTAAGCTTATGTGCGACCTTACTTCCCCTGATTCTGAATAAACATTTGATGATTCTATCCCTGATGAATCGTTGTTTCTGACTTCATCATCTAACCCATGGTATGGATACATTATGATTTATCTCCAAACCCATACTTTTCGATCTGATACCTCCCTCTTCAAGCAGTGACATATTCGATACCAAGCCAAGAATTACATCATCATTAGCGACATTCTTTATCGACAAGATATTTATATTATTTTATGAAGGTGCCTTACACATGAGGAGGCTGAGAAAGTCCTTAACGAATTCCACTCGGGGAATGTGGTGGTCATTTATCTAGTTATGCTAACACACAGAAGATCTTATGTGCTGGTTGCTTTTGGCCTACCATTTTTCGAGACTATATTTTCGTTGTCCAAAAGTGTCATGCATGCCAAATTTATGATCGTAAAACTCATTCTCCACTTGCTCCATTGCATCCCATTATCATTGTTGGACCTTTTACGAAATGGGATATCAACTTCATGACATGTAACCCTCACTTGACCAGGTGCCATGGTTATATCATTATCATAATAGATTATTTTACTAAATAGGCCAAGGTGGTGCCTACATTTAACAACATTGGAAAAACGGTTACATATTTCTTTTTCAATCATGTTATTGCATGGTTTGGTGTTCCACAAGCCATAGCTACAGATCACAAAAATCATTTCCAGAATCATATGATGAACAGACTAACTACTAAGTTGGGACTTTCCCATGAAAGTTCCACTCCCTACTATCCTCAGGCTAATGGACAAGTTGAGGTATCAATAAAGTTCTCAAAACTATTCTTCAACGTATAGTAGGGGTCCATAAATTGGACTGGAATTTTCTCCTTTATGTTGCCTTGTGGGCGTATAAAACCTCAATGACGATTTCCACCGGATTTACACCCTTTTAGTTGGTTTATGGTCTGGAAGTAATCCTTCTAATCAAATGTGAGATTTCGTCACTGAAACTAGTTGTTGAACTTCTTCCCACCACTTCTTTAGAAGAGGAACGTATTTTACATCTAACCCGATTAGATGAGACATGATATGATGTTGTTATAGCTAATAAAACTCATAAAATATGTATCAATGTGCAATACGATAAAAGTGTCAAGCCTTGTTTCTTATCAGAAGGAGACCTTGTTCTTTTATATGAACAAGAATCAAATAAGTTAGGATCAGGAAAGTTCCAACCTATGTTGTCAAGTCCATATATTTTCAAGTGTGTCCTTGCAAAAGGGGCTTATGAGTTAGTCGATTTTTATGGAATTCAACTAGCGCGACCTAAGAATGGGTTGTACCTAAAGAAGTACTATGTTTGATCTCATGAGTAGTAACATTGTGTACAAGGTGTCTATATGTGTGTTGTGTATTTTTTTGGTGTGTCTCTTTAGAGTTTCCTAGTATTTTTGTTGATTTCTTCTACGATTTGTTTACAGATGTATGCATCCCTTGAACCACATTTTGGTTATGTTGATGGTGCTAGTCGTAGTACCTGGAACCTATCCTCTACAGTATGGGCTATATTTTCTCCACATGGCGAGGTAGTGAGTCTACAAGCGATTTGTATTAGTCACTCTACCAACACCATCATTGAGTATAGCATAGTGGTTGAGTTACTGTCTAATTCTATTTCACATGGTATCCATCATTTAGTCATAAAACTTGACTCACATCTCGTGGTACTACAACTTGCTAATGTTTATTTGGTTAGAAGTCCTACCATATTGTGTATGTTTTTAAGGGTTCGCCTTCTATAAAGACATTTTTATTTCATACAATATGACCACATTTCTAGAAATATAAATATATTGACAGATGCACTTGCTAATCATGTTTTAGATAGACATTTGCAACGAATGTAAATAAATTTCAATACACATCATATCACTAAAAGAAAAATAGGAACATGGAAACACTAAAAGATATATATATATATTATTAATATATAAATTTTGATTTTACAAAATTTGTGCTCGATACACACAAGTCAAAACCGCTCATATACAAAACTACATTCAAATATCTAGGAAGACTAATCAAAGTTCTCATGATAACAAGCTACTTCACGAGCTATCTTGCGCAGTAGCTGACCAATATGGAGAGGAACTCTGATGGTGTGTTGTTGAATTTGTATAAGAATCTAGTTGATTGCGGTCTCATCTATCTCATGTTTCAACTCCTCCATGTGGCACTTCACCTCCGTTAGGATCTCAGCTACATTTAGATCTCGTAGTGAATACTTTCCTATTACAACAACTTGTATTGGTTCTATTGCTACTTGTACTTGTTCTCCTACACAAGGGAGATATGAAGCACCTATCAGTTGAACAGGCCCAATATATGCATGAACAAATCAATAGTTTAAGTCTCAGAAACATCAAAAACAAAAATGTAAAACTTTCAAAAATTCAAATGGTCGAAATATCTTACCTATAACATCCCATTACTCACCCTCAAGAAGCATGAGCTCAAGGACGTCACAGAAATCCATCCTTTCATATGGATAATCATTAACCATAATGAATTTTTTGCACAACCATCCGAGGAAGGTTGGTGAGAAATTGATCACCGACGATCCTTCATGTCAGGACATATGATCTATCCACCTCCTCATCGCCGGTACCCTCAAATCCTGGGCTCAAGTGTAATCTGTTCAATATGTAGTAATGATATTTGTTCCAGGGAAAAAGAGACCAAGATGGACCTATATCCAAAGTTTTTCAACTTTCCCTCTCTTACTTACATAATTGTTCTTTCATATTGACTAATCCTTCCTCACTCTAGTTGAAGATTGTTGGCTCCAAACCCTCCACACTATACTGCATGTATGATCTACTAGCTACATGAAGTGTTGAGCTACCCTCCAATCTGTAAATGATGAACAAGATTGTTCCTAAGGGAAAATGGGTTACATATTTTATGTTGATCTTTCCATATCTAGTTGATTTGGATCGAGGTCTGAAGTAAGTAGTGATATAATCTTTCACAGTTTCTCCACCCCTTCTCCCACCTAGGAGAGATATAGGAGCACCTATCCTGGATAAACCAGTTAGAAAATATATGTACTCTACTGTAATCTTGAGAAGTTGTTCCCCAAATCTAAATGCCTATGCCTTCACATCCCATGCATGAACAAGATATGCTAGTAGGTCCATTTGTTACTTCATACCAAGAAACCAGCAGAATTTCAACAATCCACAATCTTTTAATGTTTGGATGGTACCAGGATCATTAGCTACATTTAAATAATGTTCATGTTCTCTTTCTCTCTAGATAAAATGCATTTTATGCTAATGAAGACCTGAAACATCAAAAGGAGACTCATTAGGATCCTTTCCAGGCAACAAAACTCAAAACTTTTGAAGGAATAGTGGAAAACAAATTTAGGGTTTGCACCCAATGCATGCCCAAGAGGAGAGACAGTGCATTGCACCCCTCCCCGCAGTGTACCCTCACTTTGGTGAAACACACTTTTCAACTACATGAGCCTGTGTTGGTCATAAGGAGATTTTTTTTCAACCTTGGAGCCCTAAAAAATACCTAAAACTTGCATGAAATCATAAAAGGGTACCATGAATTGAAAGAGAAAGGTATTAGCTCCTACTTGGAAGTGACGACACTTGAAATGATCCAGCAGATTGAGTGCAATCAGCTGTAGAAGATCGAGGGAAAAAACTACTCATAACTCTCATTGCTGAAGGTAAATGTGAAATGGTAAATATGAATAGTAATTTTGGATATTTATGGTTGTTTCTTCCATTATTTTATTCACATTTAATGTATTGACCTAGTTACAACCCATTTTTATCATGAAACATGTATTTTTATTCATTTTTGTGATGTTCTGAGCAGGTCGCTAGTTGTTTCATGAATTTTGTCATGTTTTGAACAAATTTTTTTGACCAAGGAACACACCTTTATCACTTTTTTGAGCTTCGTAAACTTATGAAAAAGGAATGCCCTAGAGTTATTTTTCAACTCTTTTTAGACTCCTAATATATGAAAATATTTCCAAGCACTTGTCTTGTCGAAATCTTTGAAGGAAATGAAAATACCTCTACTCAGTATAAACTTAACCTTTTTCTTGAATGAGATAGACTAACTATGAAAGAGGAATACCTTAGTTGAACATGGTTAAGAGGTTCTCTTGGGAATTTTTTTTTTCCTTTTCGGAACTAAGGGACTATCTACGAAAAGGAACATATGGATTTTTCTTTTCCGCCTCTTTTTAAAACTCTCTAAACATGAAAAATATGTCAAGTTATACCTTTGCTAGACTCGTTAAAACATCAAAAAATAATGGACTCGTTGTTCATGATGGGACCAAACCACTCCTTCTTTGGGTTCATTAAATATTCTCAGAGGGATTCATCTAAAGGATGAACTTATAGATCAAGCATATGTTATCCTCCTCAAGCTTGTTAAAAAATAAAGAGGTACTGATAAGTCTAGTTGGGGAAATTGGGAAAACATGGTACTCCATTTGTTAGTGTAAGCAAGTCACAATTGAAAATGACACTCTTCCACTTCATCTATGTGGCTGTCAAGTTGGGAAATATTCTTGTATTTTGGTTTATCATACCATATCAAAGACTCCATTTTTGGTTTTGGGTCAATGCTGCTAACTCCATTCAATATCGCCACTGTGTTCAAGAGAAGTAATTCAGCCAATATCTGCTACAATACTCTTAAACCTTCATATCATGTCCACCTTTCCTAATCCAATTATGTATCAATCTCATTCTGATCATTCTATCTCAAATCATCATACTTGTTTCATGTCGATGATGGGGGATACATCAAGGCCCTCCTGCAACGGGTCACTTCCTATCAACATCAAATCATCATCTAGGAAGTTGACTTAGAAACACCCCTTAGTACCTTGGTGCTTGCATACATTAATGGAAAGTTTCATCTCTCTGGGTGACATATTTACATCATTTTCCTTCGACCAAAATATTCTTCGTGTTGTTAGATATCAACTCATTTATTCACACCATGAAGGTTGTACTAGAGTACCATGAGAGCCATTAACATCATCGGTGGATTTTCTTGCATCTGTTAACGACTTACATCATTGACTGGTAATCATATGGTGTCTACCATGTTCAACTCCAACTTATTGATTCACATGGTTAGACTTGTACATTGGTTGGTCGTTTGAATGCGATATAAGACCCTGGATCTATTTTCATCCAGTCGAGCTGCGATTTTAGGAGTAATACACGATCACAATTTATGATAGCTATGATCATACAGATTGTTATCCAGTCATGGGTCCACCATTATTCATTTGTGGATGTGTATTTCAATCATTGTACATGTAATTAGCTTATGTGTTGAGTATGGGTATGCCTCCCTCAACAAAGATATCATGCTCCTAAATTCTCACAAGGTAAAGCACTACAATCATCAGCTACCATTTTTGACTTTGCGCTTTAGGGGGGAATCTATTATAGGCCATTTTGTGACATCTGTTCAATATGCCTTCAATTGGATCAATCAACGTCCTTTAACCTCCTTTCCATCATCCTTGCACAAAGCCCTAGGCATGAATCATTCTAATCCTTGAGTTTCTGCCTGAAAACACCTTGTTTTATTAAGGACCAACACTCCTTGGCCTCCTACTAGATAGTTTTGAATACCAGGTTTCCCTACTCTACACCTGCATTGATAACCAGCAGGCTACTCAATGTTGGGGGTGCATTTATTCTAGAAATTATGGAAAAAAAAGAGAGAATATTGAGGCCTCTTCATCCAGAAGCTTCCAGGATCTATTGTAACCATTTACCTCAGATAAAAGTCTTGAATCCTATCCTATCCCATTTTGGATTTTTCATCTCTTATCCCTTGAGCTCATCCTCCCATCAAGAGTGGATCTCAAGCCAATATTGGTAAAATTATAATAATTCATGAACTACCTTCTTCACCTATATATTTACTACCATCCATATGCAAGGGTTGGGATTTTGGAGAGTGATTCTACCCTTATGGTGTTGTTGTGAGAGATATATTTCCATGCATTAGGGTGATTAGACGTGCAATTTGTGACAAGGAAAGAAAATTTCAACTTAGAGGAGCGCTTTAATGGGATCAACACCTATTTTTGGTTGTAACTCACTCCATTTCTATTAATTCAAAGAGTTCTTTGTTTCCTATATATGGTTTCATGGTTTCATATATTTCAATACCATGTTGATCTATTGAATAAAGTGATTATATGATGCTACATATATTATGTGGATTGTTGTCTTTTGTTATATAGCTATGAAGGTTTTAATAATAGTGATCAAATCTAGGATTGGTGCATTCAAGCCAAGGAAGGTGTGAAGCCTACAACAAATTCCAGGTAGGATTCATCCTGTTATCTATTTAATTTAAGAAAAACATTAGTCCACCAGGCCTATGGAAGATACTTTTATCTGTACTCGTAGATTCCACATAACAATAGATTACCATGAAATTCCCTCAAGATAATATTTTTGAGCTCACTATTATCGAGTACAAAGATCCTGCCCCTAAATCTGATCAAATCATATACTATGAGATGATAGTTCACATCCTTATCACATGTACCCTACTGCTGTAACTTGTGCCTAAGCCCTCTATACCTATCATCCACTTGTTAAGCCTGAATGATATGATCTTATAAATCATCCCATATGAACTCATAGATGTTATATGATTTATGTGTACACTTCTACTAAGAGAATCTACAACCCTGTTCTCTTTCCCTTTAATGTACTTGATCTCAAATTCAAACTCACTGATCATGGCCAACCATCTAACATGCCTGGCATTCAAATTCATTTGGTCAAATAGGTATCCGAATCCACTATGATCACTCATCAATACAAACATCTTACAAAGAAGATAGTGCCTCCACATCATCCATGCATGGATGATCGTTGCCAATTCAAGATCATGTGTCACATAGTTCTACTCGTGCTCATTTAGTTTCCTTAACTCATAGAATACCACCAATCCCTTCTACATCAGGACTCCAAGTCCTCTCTTGCAATAATTTGTACACACTACAAACTCTTTATACATATCTGCAATATTTAGTACTAGAGAATTGGTAAGCAACTACTTCAACTGCTCAAAACTAGTTTCACATTCCTCTATTCAATCAAATTTCATTCCTTTCCTCTGCAATGACGTGATAGGATAGTCAATTCATGAGAATTTCCTAATGAATCTCCTATAATAACCTACTATCCCCATGAATGATTTGAACTCAGCCACATTCCATGATAGCTCTTATCTTTTCTAGATCCACTGTTATGCCTTCCTTGGAAACAACATGTCCCAAGTAATGCACCTTTGTCTAAAAGAAATTGAATTTGCTAAAATTTGTATATACTAATGCTCTCTTTGTAATCTAAACACGGCTGCTAAGTGTTTAGCATGTTCTTCCTCATTCTTAGAATATATCAAGATATCATCAATAAATATAATAACAAACTTGTCTAGACTACTTTCCAGACCAAGTATGGGCATTATGAGTTTGTTGTGGTTCCTTTTGGTTATTATGTTTATCAATGAATATAATAACCAAATTTTCTAGACAAGGATGCAACACACTATTCATCAAGCACATGAAAGTATCTGGAGCATTAGTCAAAACAAAAGGAACCACAACAAACTCATAATGCCCATACCTACCACAAAAAACTCATAATGCCCATACCTAGTTTAGAAAGTAGTCATGTAGATGTCCTTTCCTTTAATGCGTACCTGATGGTATCTTGATCTTAGATCGATCTTCGAGAAAATTTTTGCTCCCTTTAACTATTCAAACAAGTCATCAATCCTCGTCAATGAATACATGTTCTTTATCATCACCTTTTTTAACTTCCTGTAATTAATGCACAATCTATGAGTACCATCCTTTTTCTTCACAAATAATACTGGTGCACCCCAAGGTGATACACTTGGCCTAGTGTATCCCTTCTCAAGCATTTCCTTCAACTACAACTTCAATTCCACTAACTCTAGAGTGCTCATCTATTATGGTTCCTTTGATGTTGGTGTTGCTCCTAGTACCAATTTAATAGAAAATTCCACTTCACTATGAGGTGGAAACTTTGAAATCTCTGCGGGAAATACATCCTAAAACTATTGTAAAATGCAGTACCTACTCAATACCTCCACGTCCTCAACATCCTTACCTTTATCACTAGAAACATTCACTATGAATAACACACACCCTTTCTTGCGACTGCACTTTTCCTACATAGTTGTCACCATTCTAACTGATGTAGCCTTCATCTTACCATGCAATATTATCTATTGTCCATTGTCATCTAAGTAATCAATAGCTTTGTCGTGACAATCTACTCTGGTACTGTGAAGGTACAACCAATTGATACCCAAAAAGCATACTATATGATCCCAATGGAAGTACATTCATATGCGTTGATGTAGGCATACCTTTCAACTCAAATGCACAAACTCTTACCCAATGACAAACTCATTCCTTTGTACCTATAGCCAACTACACTAACCAAGATTCTACATGTACTCATTTATTCAAACGAAAATTATCCATCAGGTCAGGATTAACATAACTATAATTAGAAATCGGGTCAATCAACATAGGAACAACTTGATCACAAAGATTAAGATCCATCTCAATAATAGATGTCTAGTGATTTTCTTGTCTCTTATCCAATGTTGCATAAATACGAGGAATGCTCTGCCCAATATCCCCAACTATCTGTGCCTCCTGAGCATTGTAAATCTGATGTCTACCACCCTTATTCTGTAAACAAACCTTCTTGAGATGCTCCTTACCACATGTCCAACACTGAAACTGTCTCCTAACATCACCTTTGTTTATATGTTCTCCAAGCTGAGGTCCATTAAAATTCTTGTAAGGTGCAACATTCTCTTTCTCACCTGCATCCTAAGGTATTGTTTGCTTTGGTGGCCACTTACCCTTAGCTTTTTCTTTCCCTCTCTAACCTTACTAAGGCTTTGTCTTACACTTCGATTGCTCATAGAAATGTTTCAACTTTCTGATGGCTTCCTCCAACGATCTAGGATCATCAAACTCGATCATGTGTTTGAATTCTACCAGAAACCGACCAATGAATATTTAAATCTTCACTTTCTCTTCCTTCATATAATACAAATACCTAAACAAATTGAAGAATCTACTATTATGCTCCTCGTCGATCATATATCCCATCTTCAAGTCATAGAACTCCTTTGTCTTATCGTCATAGTACCTCTCAGGTAGATACTTCTTCTTGAAATTTCTTTCAAACTCCCTCCAAGTCAACAACTCCTCTAAACTTCTTCTGACATTCTTCATGTCTTTGGAGCAAATAGCTACTTTACCTTTAAGACTAAAGGTAGCTATCCTGGATTTCATGTTCTCTAAATATTTATGCAATCTAAAGGACTTATTCATCCCAATCAACCACTTATGCATCCTGTGGCTTCTTCATTTCTCCATTAAATGTCGGTGGCTTGGATTTCTTGAACTCATCCAAAAAATATCCCATGTCACTCCTCCCATAAGGATAATAGTGATGATGATCATGGTACCCGTTTGAACCAGAGCTATAATAAATCCCATTCCCACTGCCTCTCTTATCTCTTATTAGGTGTATCCAAGAATTTGTCATCCCTGACGGTATCATCCCTATCTAACCTATTTCCACCATGAGATATGTTACCATATGATCCATTAGTCCATCCTACTGTCCATGATTGATCCTAAGAAATTTTCTCTTTAAAAAATTTCCTTTAAAAATTTTCTTTAAAAAATTCTCTTCACATCCACGTCGGGGCAAAATTGGAATGTTCAGCATTCAAATTGAATTTGAATTTAAGGTGGAATCTTTGATTGTCGATAACGTAATCCTGGCGCACGGCCTTTGTGGTCCTCTGCTTCTGGTGGTCACGCATTCAATATAATTATTCATTTCTTTGCCTTCAATAACAACCTCATCTATTTATGGGTCATCCTTCTTGTATTTCAAAAACGCTGTGATCCCTCAACTATTTCCAGGCCATCCCTCGCGTATTTCAAAAAAGCTGTGATCCCTTAAAGGAGTGGATCAACGTATATAACGAAAAAGCCTGACATGCTTTTCTTGAAATTCAGGTAAAAGGTTAAGATTCTTTTCAAGAAATTCTCTTCACATTCGGTCCAAATTTGGAATGTTCACTCATTCGGTCCAAATTTGGAATGTTCACTCACATTTGGAATGTGCTTGAATTTCTTTGATATTCTCTAAATGGTAAATATTACGTAATTTATGAAATAAGCTTGGCACATGCATTTTCTACTTGTATGCTTTTGGAATGTGGTTCAATTTCAATTTGAATTTAAAATGGAATTTTCAGGAGAGTGAACTTGTGATATGTGAGGTTTAAGCGGAGATTTTTCATTTCCACGGATGCAAAACTACTATCACTTCACTAACGAGGGGCTTCACAGACCTAGCTTACATTGTGACAGGCTACACGTGTGATTCACTAGTGCTATAAACGAAACTATTCTCTAACATTGCATTCATGTATTTTCCAAACAACTATAATTTATTCTAGAGCATGACATGTTTTAAAAGATTTTTCCTTTTCACTATACCATAGATTTTGTACTTGACATATAGAAATATATTTGCATGCTATGCATGTCCAATATAGACTAGATTCATTGTCATTTGGAGAACAATTTTGTATTTATACATTAAGTGATGTCTACTAAAAATCTCAAAGGTTGCATTGTCTTTACTCATGGGTTGATATTGTATTTCACTTCAGTACCATATGACAACAAACAACTCAACTAGACTACAAGCCCCATAGTAAGAACTTTTACCAACTTCTCTTTAACTGCTGCAACCATATAAATTAAATGACTTGTATACATATTAATCCATGATAATCATCCAAACACTTACCACATTTTAAATCTCACATTAACCAGATAGAAAAGAATCATAAAATCTAACTAGATTATAAATTTATTTTAAATTATTATACCCACATTACCATGTAAATTCTTAACTCAAGTGAATAGCACTTCTTACAATACTATGGGCCAATACCATGGTTTATTAATACCACATGTCCAATATGGAATATGGAATATGTTGATATGATGTTTTATTTAATTAAACAATTTGACATCAATTGATTAAAACAACATAATTAACTCTTGAAACGTGAATACTACTATGACTATTCTAGTATATTCCATGGAAGTTAAATGTCTACCATACACGTAATCACAATTAATAATTAAATTAAAAGTGTCGAAAGGCTATTTTCAAATAAACATGCATATCCACTTAACAAAAAGAATTACAATCTAATCATTTAGGGCATGACTTATCCCAAATAGAAATAGAAACTTATTACAATTACAAATAAATTTAAATCCCAAATAATACACAGCATAATGATGTCTGAGCTTTCAGTTATGGAATGAATTCAATACAAGTTTTGGTCAATTCGCACCTCCACTCAGTATATCTCTCTCTCTCGACTGTATCGCTGAGGCCGGCCTCAGTTCTTGTCTCTTTTTGCCGTATCTCACGCTCTCTCATCATGTCAAAATCTCTTGGCAGATAGCCTCATATGCTTGGCAAACTCTGCAAGCAAGTAATTGTTTTGTAATGGCTTTGTTAGCTGTGGTCCGCTTCCTCTGCCTAGCTTCTAAAGCAGGCATGAAGCTCTTTTGTAAGTTTAACTCTCGCTCTGTGGCTTGGTTCAAATGTTTTCACCTTAAAGCACAGAGCTCCTTTTCCGATTCTCAGTCATTATGTCAAGGGTCAGTTCACTGGCCCTCTGAGGGCTCGCCCTCAGAGGGCTCGCCCTCACTGTAAATATTTTTTCTCTTTTTATTAATAGAATTAGCATGGATTCAGAAAAAAAAAAAAAAGCATAATGATGTCTGAACTGCACATTCCCAAACATAGAGAAAGTGTATCACAGACAAACGTGTAAATACATAAAGATAGTGAGTCATAGTTGAACCTTATGTCTGAACTGCACATTCCCAAACATAGAGAAAGTGTATCACAGACAAACGTGTAAATACATAAAGATAGTGAGTCATAGTTTAAAGGTTCAGTGGTAGAGATGCGACTTTGTTATTTTGAGATATGGATTTTTTCAAATAGCCCTAACATTGTATAAACTTGATTCCATTATATAATTAAAAGAAATAATTAAAAGAGGACCAGGAAAGCTTATCTTGCTCTTTTTATACAAGGAGAGAGAATATAGGGTGGCTTTCTTGTTTCACTGTTTTTTGTTAAAGAAACTAAGGTAACTTAGAGAATATAGGACAGATTTCTTGTTTTACTGTCTGTTTTTGTTAAAGAAAGTAAAGTAACTTCACTCTTCCGCAGAAGAATTCCAAGGGATTAATAGAATTGGGGACTAATACTAGAGAAAAAAATCTAAAAACATTATAAATAAGTAATTAATGAGATTGCGGACTAAGAAGAATCAAAGGACCAATAGTAAACTTAAGAGATTAAGGACCAATAACAGAGCATTAGGTCAGGCAAGTAATGAAGGAGGATACGTAGTAGAAATAAAGTAGAAACTACCGTATATGTTTGCACCTTTAGATATGAACTCCAGAAATCTTATCAAAAGTATATAAAATATAGACAGAAACAGAAATAAGGAAGGAAAACCAGGTCAATTGCAGGCAAATAATATGATTTAATTTCTACATTTAGCTGGGTCTGTATCAATTAAAATCAGGGGAGGGGAAATCAAGTCAAAATAGAGGAGAAAAATCAGGTCAATTGCAGGAATGACAGATTGATACGGTGGCTTATGGACTTTGATGAGGAAGAATAAGAAAATTGCTGAACCAAAACCAAAGAATATGAATATGAATATAAATATAGAAAACATACCAATCATGGCTGCAACAAATATCTCGCTGTAAGGATCTCTTGTTCCCACCTCTCCACTATAAATACGTCCTCCATTGATAACATTCAACAACAATCTCTCTCATTCGTCCATGCATCTCTGCATTCTCGCTAATCCTCTTCATCAAATTCAGATTTAAATAATATGCAATTTTCTCTATCGAAAGCTACAAGGTACGGACATATAGACACAGAGGACAGGCATAGAGTGACAGTCACATAGATGAAATTCCTTACAATGAAACAACTCGTCTCTTGATCAAATTCAAGTTTCAAAAGCAGAGAAAGTATACACAAAAACAGAGGCACCCAAAACAGAGTCACTACCGCAAATAATATGCAATCTTCTTTATCAAAAGCTACAAGGTACGGACATAGAAAGCCACGCATAGAGTCACAGTCACATAGATGAAATCCTTGCAATAGGAATAGATTAAATTTTTTTTATGTTTGACAGATATTTCTGGTTTGAGAAGCACAAATTTTCACATTTAAATGAAACCACTACAGTTGCTTATATACATTTTAGGTTTT
>APFE031470742.1:0-18241 GCA_000404065.3 Pinus taeda | reverse complement strand
CAAGAGATTTCCTCTACTTTGACCAGCTCACCCACTCCCACTATGGCAACAAGGAAGGATAGTGATCTCTCCTCACAAGTCAACAATGGAAGTCCTAATTCCAGCAGCATTTACCCTTTAGAATGTTCAGCTTTCAACCTCCCCTCCTTTGGCCCAATGCCTGTATTTAATAGTATTCTAGAAGAGGTTATTCAGGTCCAACATCAATGGGATACTCCCTCTTTTGGATGGGGTAGCTCCTCTCTTGATGGGATAAGCTCCTCTATCATAGGGGTGCATGAACCATCTGGAGGCCCTCAATACACGTCAAAAACTCTTCTAGAAGGCTCTAGAAGTGACCACAAGTAAATTTTTAAAGATGAAACTTGCGCCTTTTGACCTTTACAGGGGTACGCACCCAAGCTTTAACATACAGAGCGTATAAATATGCAGGTAAAATGTATTTGGGGTGCGTACATGCAGGCAAGGTATAGAGAACCTGCGTACCCAGAGATAAACATGTTTTCAAGTGACTTTCTCCCTTTTGAAGTTTTGACATGAAGAGCAGAGGTATGGGGCTTGACAAAGAGGACAATATGGCTATTGATGGGGCCATATAACTGCAGATAGTCAAGGTGACAAAATTCAGTGTAACACCCCTAATTTTACCAGCCAATTTAGGTGCCATGCTCCAAGACTATCAAAGTAAAATCACTCCATATGATGGTACTGGTACTTATAAAGCTCAACAACATACCAAAAAAATGACTGACTATTTTGAAATATATGAGATCGATACTGATGATGTAAGAATGAGGATATTTGTTCAAAGTCTAACTGGTGAAGTCAGAACCTGATTTAGGGCTCTAAGAGAAAATAGTATAGATAGTCTACAAACCCTTTATACACAATTCTTGAATCATTGGGAGAAAAAGAAAGATCCTATGCAGATCTTATCCGAGTATGAAAACCTCAAGAGAGGAACCCAAGAAACTATGCAAGATTACTGCACTAGGTTCAATACTGTTTACAATGTTATTCCTCAAAATCTCAAACCCCCACCTGATTTGGCCCTAATCAAATTCCCAGATAGATTTGATTCAGATATTGCTTTTCAGCTAAGGGAAAGAGCCCCTAGAACTTTGGAATAAATGCAAAGTATAGCTGTCAGTGTTGAAGCTAATATAATGTCAAAACGTGCCAAGGTTAAAAGTGAAAGAATGATACCATTGAAAGAAGAAAATTCACCTGTCAAATAGAAACTGGATGATATAATCAAAGGAATTGAATGATTAGGGGATAGAGTGGAAACAATAGAAAGAAAATCCCCTTAGGATGGTTAGCCAGCCAACACAGGGAGGAATCCCAATTTCCGAAAAAACCAAAACCAAAACCAAAACCAAAACCCTGGGAAAACTAGTCCAGATCAGAATATTAGACCCCCTTTCCAAGAGAATTACATAGAAGCTTCAAGCTCTGAGGATCCCCTTGAAGACACTCAGATAAATATGATGGGACTTAACAATGAAGGAGAAGTTTTTATAACTCAAGATGATCAAGAGGCTCATATTCTCAAACAATTTCAAACTTAGTCAGGAGAATCATTTGACTTCAGGGAGGGATATGACACAGCTATCTACAAAGTGCACAAACATTATTGAGAAGAAGAATTGATGTTCCTAAAAGCAACAAATAGAAAGCTCCAAAACTTCTTGTCAAAGGTAAAGTAGTCCCTCCACATGTACAAATTTTGTCCAGACCTAACACTAACCCCTGTAATCCCATAATAGTAGATGTGTCTGACAATCAATCAAATAACAGAGACTCTTCCATTCCCCTTACCTCTAAGGCAACTGTGGAAGAACCTCCAGAAGTTAATTTAGGAGAAAATGTAAATGCTAATCCCACTCCTGAAAAAGATAAAAACACAGAAAACCCTGAAAATAGAGAGAATCCCACTGTTCAAAACATAGAATCTCAAACCAAAAAACCTTTCAATCTGGAAACTGAAGTAGGAAAACTAAAGGTAGTTGTTCCACTATCTGAATTAGCTAAACATGATGCCTACCAAGAGAAAATTAACAGATCACTTAAAATCATTGGAACTGAAGACTCTGTAAATGTTTTTCGATGACCAACCAGAACTAATCTTTGGCCCTGAAGTGAATGGGAAACATTTAGAAGGAAGTGTTCCTCCCTTCTATGTGAGCTTAAATATTCATGACAAAATCCTTCACAATGCCATGTTTGATTTTAGGGCATCTCACAACCTAAGGCCCAAATCTGTAATGGAGAAATTAGATCTTGACATTACTAGACCATATAAAGATCTCTTTTCTTTTGATTCAAGTCAAGTGAGATGTTTAGGATTAATAAAAGACTTGTGTGTTTCTTTAGTTCAATACCTTTCCAAAACAATCTTGATGGATATAGTAGTAGCAGATATTCCTCCAAAATATGGAATGTTATTATCCAGGTCCTGAGGCACTAAACTTCAAGGATCACTTCAATTGGACATGTCTTATGCTACTATCTCTGTTTTCAGCCAACCTAAGAAGCTATACTGGGAGACATTAATGAAATATGTAGTAAGTAGTCAGGAAAAACCACAAAATTTCCCTATCTACTCAATACATTCAGATATGGATTCATTCATTCTATACAATGCCAAAATCAATCCTGCCAACAATGAACAAGTTTTAGCAGCAGAACCAAAAGAAATTGACATAGGAAAAATAAGTGTTCAGATTCAGGAAATCTCAAATACAAATGACAAATCAGATGACAAATATAAACTTGATGAGATTGAAAAACTGAAGCCTCCAATTAAACAAATTCCCACCACCCCTAACACTGATTATGTCCATGAAATTCTTTGGCATTTAGAATTTGATGGTTCAGTCAAAAAATTAGGAGTAGGGGTACGAATTTGGGTGCACAACTTATAAAACGACCATGTTGAAGGCCATACCTACAGGCTTAATTTTAAGTGCACCAATAATATGGCATAGTATGAAGCTCTTTTTCTAGGACTTAAACTTGTCAAAAGGTTAGGATCAATTAGAGTTTCTATTATAGGTGATTCAGAATTAATTGTTAATCAGATTAAAGGAAAGTACCTTACTAGATATCCTAGATTAGGATACTATAGGGCAACAGTCATAGAGATTCCTAATACTTTATTGGAAACTAGGCTTGCAGTAGTACCTAGGAATCACAACTTACATGCTCACAGTCTGGCCATGTTTGCCAGCACTTGTAAATTTCCTTTCAAACCTAATCATTATTTCACTGCTGAAATTAGGCATAGGCTAGCTATCCCTGACAATCTGAAGAACTGGTAAGTTTTCGAAAATGATGAAAAAATTAATAACTTTCTCACTTTTGACAAAGAATTTTCTCATAGTCACATAGATATTGATGCAAACAGTAATACTAAACAGATAGATGAGGTAGATACCAACATTGTAGAAGAAATTTCAATTGAAATGCTCCATCCCACAACTTTCACCAAACAGGAAGTTCAAGACTTAAAACAAATGGACCTTGATGAGATAAACAAAGAAGAAACAGAGGTCATTGATCTAAAAGACAATCATTTACCTAAGGGATAACCCCTCTAGAGGACCTCTTCGATTCCAATGACATTCCTAAGAAACCAGAGATGGAACCACTAAAAGTAGACATTGAAGAATATAATTTAGGAACAGAAGAAAATACAAAAATGGTAAAATTATCAAAGTCTTTACCTCCTGACCAAAAGTTTAAATATGTTGAACTCGTGAGAAAATTCCAGGATGTCTTCACTTGGAGTTATGAGGATTTGAAATCATATGATACCTCAATAATTCAGCATACCACACCTTTAAAGGAAGACCAGAAACCATTCAAACAAAAACTCAGAAGAATCAACCCTGTATTACTACCACTGATTGAGAAAGAAATTAAAAGTATGAATGAAGCAGGGATAATTGCACCTATAAGATTTTCAGAGTTGGTATCTAATTTAGTACCTACTAGGAAGAAAACTAGTGAAATAAGACTATGTGTAGACTGAGAAATGTGAATAAAGTTTCTTTGAAGGATAATTACCCTTTACCTAAGATGGATCATATTTTGCAAAAGGTGGTAGGAGCTTCTAGGATTCACTTTTGGATGGGTTTTCAGGGTATAACCAGATTTTAGTTCACCCTGATGACCAAGAAAAAACTTGCTTTACCACACCATGGGGCACATTTATGTATATCAAAATGCCATTTGAGCTTAAAAATGAAGGAGCTACTTTCCAGAGAGCAATGGATATTGCATTTGTTAAAGAGATTCATGATTTTCTTATCATATATCTAGATGACCTAACTATTTTTTCTAAGTCAGATAAGCAACATTTGGACCATCTCAGATAAGTATTTCTTAAATGCAGAAAATATGGTATCTCTTTAAATCCTAAGAAGTCTTTATTTGGCCTGGAAGAAGGTAAGCTCTTAGGTCACATCATTTTAAAGGATGGCATTCAAATTGACCCTGCTAGAATAGAAGCAATTTTACAGATACCTCATCCTAGAAGCATCAAGGAACTTCAAGCCTTTTTAGGAAAACCAAATTTTTTGAGAAGATTCATATCAAACTTAACATAACTAATTAGGTTACTTAATGATATGTTAAAAAATGATTCAAGTATTAAATGGACAGTGGAAGCCAAACAAGCATTTGAAGAAATTAAAATGGCTTTGACCAGAACACCGATCCTTACAAGTCCCCAATTTAATAGAGATTTCATAATTTTTCCTTTTGCCTCAAAGCACATTATAGTAGTTGTTTTACTACAAAAGGACGACCAAGGATGTGAAAAACCTATAATCTTTTTTAGTAAAGCACTTAGAGATGCATCACTAAAATACAAGATCATGGAAAAACAAGCTTTTGCACTTGTTAAAGCAATTAAGGACTTCAAAGTTTACATATTGTATTCTCATGTGATAGCCTATGTATCAAATGTTGTTGTCAAGGACATCCTGACTCAGGATGGAATTGAGGGCAAAAGAGGTAAATGGATTGCTACCATTTTAGAGTATAACATTGAAATAAAACCTACTAAACTGATAAAAGGACAGGGATTGGCCAAACTTATGGCAGAAACAAATTGTCAAGCCTTGGATATAAATGAACTGGATGACAAATAGGAGATAGCAACTTCACAGATTAGCCAGGCCTTTTTAGAGTCACCTTGGTATGCTGATATAATTTATGGGTTACGAAACCTGCAGGCTCCTCCAGGGTTATCTAGAACAAAAAATATGTTTTTAAAGATGAAAGCCGTAAAGTTTTGTATTTTAGATAATGCTCTTTTTTAGAAAACTCATGAAGGAATCTTATTAAATTGTTTGCTAAAAAATGAAGCTGACAAGACACTTCAAGATTTTCATGCAGGAAACTGTGGTGGACACCTCTACTGGAAATTGACTACAGAAAAGATCTTAAGGGCTAGTTTCTATTGGCCAACCTTGTTTGCTGATGTGAACAAATTTGTCACCTCTTGCCATAAATGCCAAATTTTTGAGGGCAAGAGAAAACTATTACCTTTACCCCTAAAACCTATCTCTACTGAGAAACCATTCCAACAATGGGGTCTTGAATTCATTGGAGAAATCCATCCTCCCTCGTTTGGCCAACATAAATGGATTTTTACTGCCACTAATTATTTTACCAAATGGATAGAGACCATACCCTCTAGATAGGCCATAGATACAGTAATCATAGGTTTCCTCGAAACAAACATATTATCTAGATTTGGCTGCCCCACAAAAATCATAACTGACAATTCTGCAGATTTTAAATCAAGAAAGATGATCAATTTTTGTAATAAATACCACATTACCTTAGGCCATTTCACAACCTATTATCCATAAGGAAATGGACTAGCTGAATCCTCCAACAAGAGCCTTATAAATATCATTAAAAAATTGTTGGAAGAAAATAAAAAGACTTGGCATAAGACATTGATAAATGCACTATGGGCAGACAGGCTTACTACCAAGAAATCCATTGGCACTAGTCCTTATGAATTAGTCTATGGCATGGAGGTTGTATTTCCTTCATCATTAGGAGTTCCTGTTATGAAACTACTCCAAGAAGCTCAAGTGGAACCTAATGATATCCAAAGAAGGATTAATCAGACAATCAATTTATAGTAGACCAAAGAGGAGGTATACCAAAGATCCTAAATATGGTAGGAAAATCTCAAGAAGATATTTGATAGAAGAACTAAAGCAGAAGATTTCCATCCTGGAGACAAAGTGCTAAGATGGGATTCCAGAAGAGAGGATAAGGGGAAGCATGGGAAGTTTGACTTCCTATAGAAAGGTCCATACGCTATCCATGCCTTACAAGGAAACAATACATATTATCTGAAGAACTTGGATGGCACAATAGCAGAAGAAGGACTAGTCAATTGTCGAATGTTAAAACATTACTTTGATCCTACCTATTAACATTACTATGATGTTTAACATGTACATATTATATCCTCTATAATGTCACTTTTGGATTGGACAATAACTTGTGGAGTTGAAGCCCAAAGAGAAGACCCTAAGCTTCAGAGGTATTATTGTCATACATATAATAAAGCAGTAGGAAAAGAAGATTACAGAACACAGTCAAAGTCATTCATAGGCCATCTGATCTACTGTTCTTGACTTTCCACCAGGAAAAGCCATCCCCAAGTGGAGCCACTGTTAGGCCCCTATACCAATAGGTGTCATATGTTATGATTGACTTGATGAGCTCCATAATATGTTCATACCTTTTCTTGTTGTAAAAGTTTTCCATATTTTCAAAAAATCAAAAAATTTTAAAAATGTAAAGAGGGTATACCCTAAAAGAAAAATCAAAGGGTAAAAAGAATAAAAATGGTCAAAAAATGAAAGAAAATGAACCCCAAACAAAAAGAAAGACCAGGGAAGTGTGCAAGTCTAAATGCCACTACTTTTTCACTTTGTAATAAACAATTATGTGCAGCTTGTCACTTATGCCACAATTCATGAATAGTCAAACTGTTTAAACTTGGTTCATTCATTTTTCAATTTTATGTTGTAGAAATAGAGAATAAATATCTGATCAAATAGTGTAATCTTAGTAGATAAGTAGATAGGTAGAGTAAATAAAAATGAGCTCAACAGTTTAATCTGAGTCCTTGGATGTAATAAGTGCAGATTTAGATAGGCTTTTCCATGTAAAAGAAAAGGAAGATTTGATAAGGGTTTGCCAGTCTAAGTGCACCCAAATAAAGAAGTAAAAATGCTAGGATAAAGTAGGTAGAGTAGGTAGTTGATGTTGCAAAATCATATGTGATGAATGATGTCTCTAAATGTGTTTATCTTTTACTTTCATCACAACGCTGAGGCATACAATACATTGAAAACATCTCAAGAAAATCAAAGTCAGAATAATTAACTCCCCTTCTCATTTTCCCTAATTATTCACTAATTTCCCCTAAGTACTAAGGTATTTGCTAAATTGGAGGGGCTCAGAGCATTTCTCTGACTTCTTGAGGGATTGAACCCTTGGCCCAATAATTTAAAAGCCTAAGTACTTTAAATTATTCATAAATCATTCATTCATTTTCATAAGTCTTTTCGTAAGTAAAATCCTATTTTACTTAGGAAAAATACACGATCTCTCATAAAAACCCTTTTTCATTTAAGCCTAAGTTAAATACACTTATTAAATGTTTTATACTTGGTGCTTTCTTCATTGCATTACCATATTAATTTCTAACTTATATTATATAATTCCTGCACAACATTTACCCCGGCCCATATTATTTAAATATATAAAAAACCACCAATTTCTATATATATTCTGCCCCTGGTTAGTTATAACCATAATACATCATTAAACATGATTAATTAACCCTCACAGTTAATTAACAACCCTTAATCCCCTGCCACATCAATATGGGATTAATTAACCCTCATGGTTAATTAAGAACCTCCCCGGCCTATCACACCACTCTCGATATAATTAAATTAACTCCTAATTATGTTGGTCCTGCCTTTGTTAAACCCCATCGTATCACGCCTTCCATCAACCGTCCAATCAAGTCCCCAGGATATGATGAATGTTATCAATATCGCGCAACCCTTTGTGACCGCACATTAGCACGTGATCACAAAGTGGTTTTATCACAGTGCCTCTGCCACGTGTCGAAACACCTATGGAATCGCTAGCTCCCGACTCATTACCGCCCATCCCCAAAAGCGGTGCAACATGAAACCACTTATCACCTTTCTGCATATGACAAAAATGTCATTTCATTCCCTGCTGACATCATCACCCAAAATCCAAAAACCCCCTACCAACCTATGATTTTGCAAATAAAACAAACAATGTCATTTTCACTGTTTTGTACTGTAAACCTGTGCTCCCATGCAAAGAACGTCGAGGTCAATAGTTCGAAGCTTTCAACCACCAACTTGCTCAAAAACTCGTAGCTGACGCAGCCCAGAACCTGTTAGCCACTACCAGTACCTGTTATTTCACTATTCATTCCCCGAACACAGGTGTCTATCCAATTCCCAAAGAAACCCTGCAAGTTCTAAGTTTTCCATGGAAAATTGATGAAAAAGGACCAAATTTGTAATAATTCAGTTATTATTCTCGTCAATTAACTTCCCAAATCCTCTATTTTGCCCATTTTCAAAGAAAACCTAAAATTCCCTTTCTAAATCCATAAGAACTAAAAATGGAAACCCCTGTGGCTTTGAATGTTGCACCTATTAATGCCCCTCATAAAGATTTGAACCATCTACCCTTGGTAGATAAAGACTTCCAAATAAGAGACCTCTCCTCTGATAAAAATCACCTCGGAGTCTTTTGCCAAATTAGAGAAAACTACCTGAATGGCTCTGATGTCTTGGGACTATGGGAATCCAATATTCCTAGGTACTTTCTCCCCTCAGTTCATGTTTTCCCTAATATAATTCACCAATGCCATGCCAATTATGACCCTACCTGCAAAGCAGTTACGTCCCCAAGCCAAACAGTTCTCTTCCCAATAATTGCTAAATCCATCAATGAAATGTTGCAATTTCACCCCAGTCAAGCTCTCACTCCCATTTCCATTGGTTATTTACTTGAGAAATCAACTCAAGTATCCTAATCAGAACTTAATCGCCTTTGTCAGACTTTCATGCAAGAAAAACATCAGCCAAAGGGCCCACCTCCCTATCTGCAAACTTTCTTCACAGATATGGGAAGACTTATTGTTGATATGATATCTTTAGTTATGGAATTCAACACTAGTGAATTTGTTGATGAGGTAACCCTAGTGTTATTGTCAATCTTTACTCCTGGACAACCCCCTGCTGTTAAATATGATTATGCCTCCCATATTGCTGACAAGATTCATGAACAGTTCATGAGATTGGACAATGAAAGAGTTTTCAAATATACCACCTTTATATATCATCTCATGCTTTATTATCAGTCAAAAAACTTCCCTTTCCCTGTCATGAAGCTTGATACCAAAGGCAATCCAAGATCTGTTATCTTTTGGACTTTCATCTTCCATAAAACCTTTGACTCCCCTTACTCCTACAATGAGTTCATTGATCAGTTTGTTCATCCAACAACCATCTTATTGATAGGAGTTTCCCCTCCTAAGATCAGTGGCGACATTAAGAAAATCCTTCAGCTTTCCAAGTAGTACAAAATAGGAGATTGGTATCTATACAAAAACCATACATAAATCAGGATATATGGGTGTGAGCTCAGCCCTTTCAAGTTACCAAAATCTGTTCCAATGAGACAGTTTGCATTGGAATATTTCAGAAAAATGATAAATTCAAACTTGGTTCACTTTTAGAATGCCAAAAAGAAAGCTCAACTCAGAATCAAAAATCAGTTAGGCCCTTTTGTCTGCAACACTAGGGAAGCATGGAGAGAAGCAGAGAGAATTTTAGAAGATCACCTTAAGTTACACAAAAATTTTGGGTGGATGCCATATGACCCTAATAGCTTTATATGTGATAGAAGAATGAAGCACAGGTTGTCACCATACATACACCATAGAATCCCAGAGATTGAACAATTTGCCAATATAGATGAATGGAGGGAAGGGACCCTAGTAGAAAATGATAATGAACAGGTCAATATAGACAATGTTATGAGGGATTTTGAGAAAACACTTGACTTGGATTCTTATGGGCAGGTACGATTTGAGTCTTCCCAAAGGTCAGGGATTAGTGCCTCTACAGTTGAAACATCTCAACAGTATTCAGAGGATACCAGCACACCGGCTACAGAAACATCCAAGGGAAAGGGACCAGAGACGAGTACTCAAACTACAAAGCAATCTATAATGTCAAAATAGTTTGAAACTTCTCAGGAACATGTCCAAATGCACACTTCTCTAACTCAAGACAATATTGGAGAATCCCCAATCTTGCAGACTCCTCTGAATGAGGAAAGAAATAAAAAAAGAGACAGGGAAGTAGCTACCCCTACCAGTAGACTCTTAGAACAACATGGTGCTAAAAGGCAAAGGTTAAATCCTCTTTCAGAGGAAGAATTTATTGAAGAGACTACTGATAGTCAAAGGAAAGAAGGAGTAGATAGTCATCAAACTTTCCCAGTAGGTGGGACATCCACTAGCTCATAGAGATAGGAGCTAGAAAGACAACAAAGTACAAAGGTATCTTCTTTCAGGCCACCAGGGAAAGACGCTTTAGATATCAAGAAGAAGTTTATAGAAATAAAAGCTAAAAATGATCCATTAAGGCTCCAAGTTTACAATCAATATTTGAAAATGGATCCCACTAATCAAAACAGATTGATGTTAGCCTATGAAAATAAAGAAGGTAAAATGATAATGAGTTACTTCAAACGTAAAGTGCCACAGCCTCAATCAGCAACAGACTATCTCAAAACCAATTTTGAAGTCATGGCGTCGGACATTCATCCTTTGGACCAGATTGAGTTGCACAAAAAAATGAGAGAGATGATTTATTTTACATTGACCAGTAAGGCTATGATGGCCCAAAGATTGGAGAATTCTTTGAATAATACAACAGCCCAATTACGGCTGGAGAAAGCCTCCTCACAGGCTAAAGACAATAGAATAAAGTCTTTAGAAGAAGTGATCATTGGGTTGGGTCATGATCCGAAAGATGTGAAAGGTGTAGAAGCCCTGATTAAAAAGAAAGATGAAGACATAGCTGCCTTAAGAAAGCAATTAAAGTTGCCTCCTTCAAGACACCCACAGACTGTTGAGATCATAAAGCAAAGGTCTAAAGAAGAACTAATGGATTTAGTCTTAAAACTTAATAAAAGATTAAACGAGACTGAACAAGAACTAGAAAAATCATTGAAGGACAAGCAGGGAGAGTCGACCTCTCAGCCTCCCAATGTGATACCAGTAGTCTCAACTACAGTCCCTTCAACCCTTGGAACAGCTCTGGAACCAAACATTCCAGCAGCCATAGCTGAGGTAGTCATAGGGCCAACCACAAAAGCAGGTACAGGAACAGGAACAACATCAGCAGGGATTTCAAATCTAAGTACAGAGGAGCTAATACAATCAATGGAAGAAATGAAACTACAAGTTTCAGAGCTGAAAAAGCTAAAAGAACAATATGTCAACTTAGAGAAAAGAAATGATCTCTCAAAGATAAATGTTGCAGAAAAAACAAGGGAAATTAAAGGATTAGAAAACAAGGTGAAATCATTAGAAAAATATCTGATATTTGACAAGCCTCTGACAGACATTAAGAAGATTCTATGGGCCAACATCACTCAGTCAATAAATAATGTTTTGCCATCAATCCAAATAATTTTTGAGCAGATAGATTTGGTAAAGGCAGCCCGAGAAGAGATTCAGAAGACAAGAGCAGAATTAGGAAAGATGCCTGAGGAAGCCACGAGGCTCATAAATTTTTTGAATAACAAGAATAAGTACCAGCTTGAAGAACTAGGCATTGAAGACAGAACAGGTTACCATTCTAAAAGCCAAAAGAGTATTAACTAAAAGGACTCTAATGCAAAATTTAGAGAGAAGATGCCATGACATGCAAGAGGAGATTAATGCTTTTATGGAGAAATTTAGTATTTTGCAGAGTAAAGGGCTACCTAGTCCTTTAGTTATTAATGACAAATAAATGAGGCATATAGATTATGTGGACAAATTGAATCAATATGCAAGCAACTAGGTAAGTTCATCAACAAGTGCGTCAACATCAAAGACACTGCCTACAGGTAGAGTTCTCTATGATAGTCTAGAGAACCTGTTCTATGTTGAACATGAAATAAAGCACTTGTTTCCAATTCAGCCTACCTTTTTTCAGGTGCACCGAAACTGATGAAACTCTCAAAAAAACTTCAAAAAACCATAATACTACAGCCAAAATGGTGGGAAGAAATGTTAGAAATTTTGTAGTTTCTCTTCTGTAAAAGGTAAATTTTGGTTATTTACTATAGTCAATGGGGGTGAATGAGGATAAACAGAGATCAACAGGTAAAGAGTATCAGATGCAGGTAAAGTGTATCAATAAGAAGATAAAAACATAGCAGCTAGCACAGAATTACATCAAAGACAGCAAGATGCCAAATCATAGGACCTAACTCCAGCACACTCTCAAGAATAGGGACAGCAAACCATCCATTTGCCTCTATCTGTTATCAACGAGACCATCTGGCCCTATCTTCATGTAACTTCTAGTTAGTCATCTCAGATTATATCTCACTTTGTTATGAGATATTTTATTGTAAATTTTTTGTATAAATACTCCCTTGTTTAGAGTATTGAGGGTGGATTTTTAGACATTGTTGTAAAACTGATTATTTTGGAATAAAGTGTTGTTGGACAAATTTTGCATGGTTGGCTGGATGAAGAATTAATGCAAAGGATTTTTCACAGGATTCATGTGTTGAACATTAGACAAATAAGTATCTTATATCTCATGTGCTATTGTTTTCTTATTTATTATATCAATTATGTTCCATATCTTAATATGAAAAAGAATAATTCAGAAAGTTCTTAAGTGCAATATGTCTTCAATCGTTTGTGTTCTCAATGTTTTCTTCTAAACTAGCATAAGCAGTGAATTCTTAATTACTCTTGTTTTCTAGTTTATTTATTTTAATCATTTAGTAAAAAATTCTCAATTGCTCTTTATTGGTGATTAGTCAAGTTCTCTTCTCTTAAAATATGTTGAAGGATTCTTAATTGCCCTTCATCCCTTTTATGTCCATCCTGTCTTTTCAAGTCTCTATTTGATCCCTGTTTAGCTATCTTGCCCTGTGAAGCCATCCATTGTTGAGAAACCAAATCCAGTTGAGCCATTTTCTTTGACTCCATTAGCCCAATGGACTAAACTATTCAGTTCTACCCCTCTGCTACTAAATTTCACCACCAAATCCAATCAAAACTCAAAGCTTTCATAACTAGCCTAAAACCTTATCAAACAAAGCTAAATCTAAAAGAGAGAACCCTCTCTAGGTATAGATTGTGATGAGCCCCAATTTTGGTACAATTTGGGCTCATTTTGGCCTATTTTACTTGCTCAACTATTCATCTTTATTTGCTTATGCATGAATTTCTTAGTTTATTCATGTTGTTTGTAGGAGGAAGGTTAGACACTTTATCTACGTGACTAATGCATTGTGATTCCAGGTTTTGGCATTAAAAAGGGAGCAAGAGACAACAAAAAAGGGATAAGGAGACAATAAGGTGGCACTGCTGATTTTGTGGAGGGATGTCCACAGTCTTGGGACATTCCTCGTGACTCCCACCAAGAAATCCGAGCTCCAATCCATCTCCCCTCCAAGCTCAAGAAGCAGCCAGCTGTCCTACATGAACAGCAGCCATAAACTGTTCTATGAGAGCAGTAGTTATGACTGCCCTACAGGATCCGCAGTCAAACTCTAGTTGGACAGCCGAGCCCCTAAAATCAAGGGCACTCGGTGGCTCATTGTTTTTTTGTATAAGTATGAAGGCCTTAGCCTTAGATGGTTGTTGAAACTCTCGCATTATCATTGTAGTTTCGGAGCACAGTTCTGTTTTGTTCCTTTTTGTAAGCCAATTCGGCATGACATCATTTTATGAATAAAGAAGGTAGTTTTTGATCTATTTCTGAGTTTTCTTAGGAGACTATAGCTCTCAGGTTAGGGCCCAACCTGAGAGCCATAGATCCCCTCAGTTGTAGTATTGTTTCCATTTCATTTCCAGCACTTTAAGTTTTCATTTGCACATGCAATTCGAATTACAGTTTGATGATTTGGCTTTCTCATGAGTAGGATAGATTTTGCTTATGGTATAGTTGTTTCCACTTGCTTAGTGTAGCAGAGGATATATGCCATCAATTGGAGCTCCAGCAAAATGGTTGTTAAGGCTCACTGCCATCTCTCTTGAAGATTGGGGTGCAGTCCATAACTAGCCACCAAAAACACGCATTACATTACTTGATGATTGCTGCAATACAGTCTTGGTCTTGATTAGATGCTTCCTTGTCAATCACACCTGCACACACACTTCATCACAGCCTCATACACATTTCTCCTCGCGTTTTGGATTGCTGTTCATTGAATTCTCAGCATAAGTAATTTAAGTTGATGTATCTTCGGTTTGGTGACAGTCACAATCATTTGTTTCCTTTACACTCCTCTCTTTCCCATTCCATCACCATTACCTCCATCTTGATCACGCATGCAACCACATCCCCTCAACCCTCACTTCGTTCTGTCCTCTCCTAAAGTCTCCCATTCCTCATGTAGCTTCATTCCTTGGCTTTTCATCGACTTCACTCCAACATGCTCCCTACACCCATTTCCCATCTCATCCTTCCACTTCTGAGCCATCACCAGCCTGATCCCTACCTCGCATATCTCTTCTTATCATTCCATCACTCATCCATCACGTTAATCCTTCACGGTAGATCATCCTGTAGCAGTTTAGAGACATCCTGTAGAAACCCCTGAGTATCCTGTAGGATCCCCTGCAGACATCCTGTAGGAGGTCATTCACTCAGTTGCCGAGCTTCTGAACGTGGAAAACCTCTGTGGATGGACGCCAAGGGTCCAGAGGGACCTCACCTAGCCTCCCCAACCTGTCCCACGCTTTCCTTCCTTCTCCATCCAATCTGCACAACCAAATCCTAATAAGCACAAAATCACAATCATTCCACCTACTTAATGAAAAGTACAAAACCATGTCTTTTATAATGCAAGTAGTTTAGATCCATGCATTTCCACTTATTGGAGGTAGTAGCAGCATTGCTAGAAGTTTTATTCATCTTCATTGCATTATAGAGGTTAGACTAGTTAAATTAGGGTTTCCTAGGTTTACACGCTTTTATTTACTTTTAGTTCATTTTTTTCAAGTAGACTAGTCTTCTTTGAGCTAGCTTTCATCCATCATTGATAGAGCTTCTTCTGTGAGCCATAGAAGTTGGCTTGAGCCCTAGCGGACTTGTGCCAGCTGATCAAGTGACAGCTGCGACAAGAGCTAGTACTTGTGCATACAACACTGTCGCTTCCAAGTTTGTACGAACTACCGGGTTGATAAAATGAGAGACAGGAAACCCCAGGAGTTGTAGCATTATTGCTACAATACTGGAGCTCACCATCTTTTTGGCGCCGTTTCCGGGGAAGCGTCAGAGTATTAGTAATTGTTGCTTTTCTTCTAAATTCTTGCTCTCACTTTCTGTTAAGTAGTTTGCTTCATTTCCATTCTGCAAGAATAGGATAGTCTTTCCTGCTTTCATAGAGTAATCTTTCCTGCTTTCATAGGATAGTCTTTCCTGCTTTCATAGATTAAACTTTTAATTCTGCAAGTATAGACTAGAATTTCAAGTTTGCCATCAATCTATTTCATTTTTGTAGGAGCAGAGGAAAAAACACATAAGAAATCAAAAAGAAGTCTTTTTGCTTCATGCCTCGTAGGAACAGAGATAGATTAGGAAAAAAATTCCTACCTAACACCCCCACCCCATCACTCAGTCACCCTTCACTCTTCGGTGGTGACAGTGATTCAGAGGAAACTATAGGTGAACACCACGAGGCATACCAAAGCCCTATAGAAGAAGAAGAGTTAGAGACCACTCCACCTGAAACTATGGCTGATAATCGAGGAGGAAATGAGAGGATAGAGGGTGCCTTCCCTATCCGAGAGACCAATGGTGAGATGAAAATGAAGAACATTAGTCCCTCTGCTTTACCCCACTTCCATGGGTTGACTACCGAAGATCCTGATACCTTTCTATTCGAATTTGTTGTCCTATGTAGAACCTATGACTATACTGAGGATGAACAAAAGCTAAAACTTTTCCCTTCCACCCTCAAGGATGCAGCGCTATGCTGGTTCATGGGTCTACCTGGGAATAGTATCACCACATGGGCTTAGATGCAGCAAGCCTTTAACGACAAGTATCGGGATTATTGTAGGTCCAAGGAAACAAAAGGGGAGATCTTTCAGATGACCATGGGAAGTGATGAGTCTCTAGAGGACTATGAGGAAAGTTTCCAACTTAGTTATAAAAGGGCCAGGTGCACACTTGACCCCGAATCTCTTAAGTTGGTTCTGCTCCGAGGGGTACCTGAAGATCTCTTAGACACCCTTCACATGTTAGCTGGGGGGGATATCTACCAACTGCCTTATGAGGACATCAAAACTGTTTTTAGAAACCACTCCAGGGCAGCTAGGAAATGAGGTAAGGGAAACCTCACCTCAGTTGGAATCCATTTCTCCAAACATGAGTTAGCACACCAATTAGAAGATCTTAAGAGCGAGGTGAGACAGACCATTGCCATGCAGCTAGATACATTCAGGATTCAGCAGAAGAAAGAAGAAGCTGAGAGAGCCTTGGCTGTCTTCTGCCCTAGGTGCACAAGAAGACATCCTAAGAACGAATGCCCATTGCATTCGGTCGAAGTGTGTTTTGTTTGTGAGGAGGACCATCCTACCAATTAGTGTCCCACCTTACCTAGGTTCAAAGCCATGTACCAAGGGATAGAAGCCCCCACTGAGCCTCTCTATTACCTTTACCAAAGGAGGCCACAAGGATCTAGACCTTATCAGCAAGGGATGCAAGGGGCACCACAAGCCTATTACAACCCCAACCAGTCGATTCCTATGCCTTCCTGGGGTCCCCCTGCTCATCCTTCTTGGTCCATGCCTCCTCCATGGTCCTATCCACCTCAGTACCCTACTCAGCCCACTCCTCACTCTTATCATTCACATGCCCAGTCACAACCCCAGTGGAGTGCACCTCAGTCGGGGTGGAGGCCCCAGTATAATACTCCTCCCGCCGTTTTGCCTCCACCTCCTGTTCAACCACAACCGTTACCTCCCGCTCCACCAAGGCAACCTCAAATGCCTGCTCAACCGAACCCAAATCCCAACAATAGACAGGCTCAGCAGGTATATACTGGGGAGACCTCATGCCCTACCTATGCTGTGGAAATCCAGGAGATCAATCTAAGGTCTGGAAAGACCCTTCCAGATCGCCAACCTCCTCCCCCAGAGGATGAGGAAGACCATCAGGAAAGTGGACCAAAGCCTATTCCACCCTTTCCGGAAAGACTCACAGCTCCCATCCAACCCAACCCAGAAGAAGATGAGCTTCTGGGAGAGCTCAAGCAGTTGTGTGTAAAGATACCCCTTCTCCAAGCTATCAAGGATGTGCCGATCTATAACAAGATGGTTAAGGAGAAGTGTTTCAAACATCCAGGCAGATGGAAGAAAGATGCTTCAACTATCAATGTCATAGGACAACTGTCTGACCTTATGCTAGGACAAGTCATCTGCCCAAAGTACTTAGATCCTGGAAGTCCCGTAGTAGATGTCCACATCAATGGCACCATCATACCCCACACTCTGATTGATCTAGGGGCTGCCATTAATGTAATGACCAGAGATACCATGCTCAAGCTCAATCTTCAAGGTTCCCTGAGAAAGACCTCGACAGTACTGCAATTAGCAGATCGCTCCACCGTGACTCCCGAGGGGATGGTGGAGGATGTCTTGGTCTCTATTGATTCCTGGGAGTATCCTGCAGACTTCCTGGTCCTGCAACCAAAGGCAAAGCTTACTGGATATCCCCTCATCTTGGGAAGGCCTTGGTTAGCCATTGCAGATGCCTACATCAGTTGTCGTGCTGGAAATATGACCATCAAAAATGGTCCTATGTCCAAACAACTTGTCCTATATCCTCCTGCCCAACCCTCTTTAGAACATGACTTACCCCTCTGGTTGGAAGAAGGAGAAGAAGAT
>APFE031470735.1:0-11034 GCA_000404065.3 Pinus taeda | reverse complement strand
ATCACACTCCCGGCAGTGTATCTCAGCCCATGGTTTATCGTGCCCTGAAGATATCTCAAAAGATTCTTGGCACCAACCCAGTGAAAATGATGAGGCTCAACCATTTGTTGACTCAAAGTATTCACTGCAAAACATATGTCCGGACGGGTGTTCACTAAGAACATCAAAGCTCCTATGAGTTGACGATACTCAGTAGGATTGGCCAAGATAGGCCCTGCAGCGCTGCTACTCAACTTCTTAAAGTTGAGTTCCATTGGTGTCAACACGGACTTACAGTCCACCATCCCAAATCTTTCCAGAAGCTTCACAATATATTTTCCTTGAGAACGGAAAATCTCTCCAGGTCTCTGCCAGACCTCCAGGCCTAGGAAATAGTGCATCAGTCCTAGGTCTTTCATCTCGAACTCAGCAGCAAGCTCCCTCTTACATTGATGAATGAGAGGGTCATCACCTGTCAGGAAGAGGTCGTCCACATATAGTACTAGAATGAGAGGCTTTCCTTCCACAACCTTGAAGTAAAGGTTTGGATCAGCATTGCTTCGAGTGAAGCCCAACTTCATCAATTAACTATCCATTCTCTCATACCAAGCTCTGGGTGCTTGCTTTAACCCATAGAGGGCTTTCTTCAACCTGCAGACATAAGAGTCTCGATCTTGAACTTCAAATCCCAGAGGTTGTTCTACATACACCTCTTCCTTTATTGCACCATGCAGAAAAGCGGTCTTGACATCCATCTGATGAAGACTCCATCCTTGCATAGCAGCAAGGGCTATGATGTATCGGATGGTGGTATATCGAGCCACAGGTGCAAATATATCGTCATAGTCAATTCCTTCCTTTTGAGAGAAGCCACGGGCAACAAATCTTGCCTTAAACTTTTCAGCACTCCCATTAGATCCATGTTTAATCTTGTAGAGCCATTTAGCAGTGACAACAGATTTGTCCTTCGGTCTCGGGACCACATTCCAGACATCATTCTTCATAATAGCCTCATATTCTTCATGCATAGCATCCTTCTAGACTTGATGCTTGATGGCTTCCTCAAAAGATCCAGGTTCAGATTGTACAATAGTACTCATGGCAGCTAGATACCCTTGGTATCTACACGGCTTCTAGCTTTCTCGGAATGTCCCCCTTGGGGCAGCATGACCCTCAGCATCTTCGAGGGTGTCCCTGAGCCATGATGGCCTCTTTCCTAGAGAAGGGGAAGGATCAATAGGGTTCATTTGCCCTTCAACATCAGGCATAGTCTCATCCTGGGGTTCTTCCAGATTTCCAGATCTTTCTCCATGATTTTCTTCAGATCTAGGAAGATTTACTACTTTCTTCAGGGAAGCATCTTCGTGAAAAGTGACATCATGGCTTATCTCTACTTCCCTTTGACCAGGTACATAGACTCTATATGCCTTAGAAGTCTCACAGTAGCCCACAAACATTCTTTTCTTCCCAGTAGCATCCAGCTTACTTCTCTTTTCTTTCGGCACATGAAAATAGACAGGACATCCAAAAATTCAAAAATGGGACAAACCCCACAATGTGTGGGGAAACCCTTTGATCAAATCTTCTTTTATCTTCAAAGTTCAGCAGAGAGAGAGAGAGAGTACATTTACAATAGAAGTCAACACTTTGACTTACCTAGATCTAAGCATAGATCATCTCCTATAACGATGAGATCAGTTGAAGACATTCTGCTTCAACTGATACTCAAGGTGACTCCTTCACCTATCATCATTCTGCATCTCGTCCATTTGATGCACCTTACTGTGTAGCACCATCCTGCTGCATCCAGCATCATCATGCTCTTCGTGATCTCATATATCACACAACCCATACATCATGCTGCTACCCATGACTGCGTTATATATGTGCCCAGATCACACATAATGCTGCCCATACATCATGTTGTACATGATCTCATACAACATCATGCTGCCCATTACTAATATGCCCATCACTTTGTTCATCATCATGTTCCATTGCTGTGTTGTACCAATGCTGCACCATGTCCAACAAGACTGGTCTACACCATGCTGCACCATTACTTCTGCCATGCTACCACACTACTTTAGTCATGCTGCCACACTGTCTTAGCTGCTGGCTATGGCCTATGGCCTAGCCCAGCAGCAAGATAGACTATGATCCCACAGTCTTAGGATACATACAAGACTGTCATCAACATGTACAATGCTGATCTGTGAGTTATAGGAGCTTCTTCTCATCAGGATAGGGAGGTTTATCTTTGCTGTAGCAGTTGCTTTAGCCAGCGTGGTATAGCCCTTCTAAACTGCTGCTAAGAACCTCTTGTGACAGTGATCAGGATCTCCTCATAAAACATCTGAAGAGACCTCTTATATCAAACTGATCCAAAACCCAACACAAGTCACTAATGGAGAAGAATACATACTTCTGCACTTCTATTCATGGGCAGTGTTTTGATCACTGGTTAGGGCTCCCTTTGTAACCTACAGCAACCCAACAATCATGCCCAAAACACACTTTAAATTATGCGGCCTCCTCTCCTCATGTTAAGTGGCCTTGCTGTTCGAGGAGGCACCTACAAACTCCTTGTATAGGGATGTTTGACCCTCAAAACAGTACCTACAGGCCTGCGGCCTAATCACAACAGGAAGGTCCCTTACTCGGCCTGTTTCAGGAGGATATCCCTGCATTTTCTAGCCCAGAGCAGTCCCTAATTATTGCAGCCCTTCAGCAAGGTACTTCGGTCCTCCTTCCAGCACTCAGTCACCTGAAGTTGGCCTCCAAACGTCCCTTCAAAAACTCGCTGGCCTGTCTTCCTTCATCATGCTGTCACCTACAGCAATCCGAATTTATATGCTGTTCTTTCAGACCTCCTTATACTGTGAATAAGTGCCATCTTTTGCTGCGGTTAAAGAGTCTCTTTCTTTGCTGTAGAATGAGGGCTGCACTAACAGTGGCTAGGGCATCATTCTTAACTGTGTCTAAGGCCTTTCCTTGACAGCGTTAAGGAGGAGCTTCTTCAGGCAGCATATAGGTCCTCCCTTGACTGTGATCTAGTTGCCTTCAGAATTGCGGATTAGGGCTCCTTAACAGCGGATAGATTAGCTCTCTCTTTGACAGCGTTTAGACCTCCTTTATGCAGCGTATAGGAGCCTCCTTCAACTGTGTCTATAGGGCCTGCATCTAGATGTCTCCTCCATGACTGTAACTTAGGGCAGCATATAAGATTAGGGCACTTCCTTCTTTAGGACTGCATCTAGATCTCATATCATCTTCCAGGCATGGAAGTCATCACTTCCAGTTAGCTTGTCATTCTCCCTGAATTCAAGACTAGTCAGCTTGTCATTCTCCCTGGAACCCATTTCCTTCGATGATGATTGCTATAGATAGATTTTGTCTTCACCTCAGCTCTGATACCATGTAAAGTTTTGTAGATGTTCTATGCTAAGAGCAATTTCACTTTTCTCACAGCAATCATACAAGTAGTTAAGCAAAATGCAGATAGAACATATAAGCAGATCTTACAGAAGACAAATCAGAAACAGGAAAATGTGTGTGTTCGTTTCGGCGGTCAACAGGATGCTTCAACCAGCAAAGTCTCCTTTGGTCAGCCAGCCCAGATGTGTCACAACAACCCTCCAACCAGTAGATGAGTCAACCCAAGTCAATTCTGCAAAAGTCAACGCTGTCCTGAAAAGTCAACGCAGGGGCAGCAAGCTAAAAGTCAACGCAGCAGCAAAACGGTCAACTCTTTGACCTCGATTTTTGTGCCAGGTAGTACGGCCTTCAAAAATCGAACTTCCAACAAATTTTCAGCTTGATTGGACCAAGCGTTGACCAAAGTCAACGCTGGTCAAACTTTCTGCGAAACCCTAGCAGCAGAAAATCCGTACGGTCTGTCCTCTTCGTCCTTCCCACGTGTGGCTGAAATTCGTCCTCCAGGTAGCTCGTACTCTCTAAGATGAGAGAGGAAGATGTGAGTTAATTTGTGATGAAATTCTCTCCAACTTTACCTGTATATATATCCATCAATGAGGGTGCGTGACACATCTGTTGGGCATGTGAGCCTACATGACAAACTCGCTGACCTTGCACATATAATTTATTAAGAATAATAAATTCAAAATATAAGTTCTGCTCATCGGATTAAGACTATTTTTATATGGATTTTACACCTCTCAGAAAGAGGAATCCAACAAAAATATTAGCCTCTTAATCTGAGCATCAAACATGGAGTTTGGACCTAGTTGTCCAAATTTAACAGTTGGCTAAGGAATTCGAACAAGTGATCAAACAGTGAGGATCAGAGGTAGTACTGGAAGGAAGTTATTTCCAGTTCTAGTGAATATACTTCAAAGAAGACAGTGAAGGATCAGAGAGGCAACGCAGTGCCAAGGAGGGACAACGCAACCACTGGAGGAGGTTGACGCAGAACTGCTGAGGGATAGTAGAGATCAATGTTAGGAATCATTGTTGGTGATGGACAGATGAAATCTCGATTTCTCAACAACAGACATAGCAGCAGCAAGGGTGATGCAGTCAGAGGGAGTCTCCACGCAGTCACTGCGTAGGCTCATGTAGAGACTGCGAAGTGGGTCATCCAGGAGCTGGGGCCAGTGCAAACTCTCCAGATTCAATTTGAGAAAATTCTCACTATTTTCTATCTGTTATCTTCTCTAAGTGGATTGCCATTTCTCTGGGGCATCCAGATTGTATTCAGAAATTTATTGCCAATAATAGAAACCCTCAAATCTGCTGCACCGGTTTTCTTGTGTTGGGTTTTTTCGGGGACTATTGTCCAAAAACAAGTGTGTCAATGTGATTGTTCACGTGCTAGTGTTTCTCTTGCTTTTCTCAGTTCATAATTTGTGAAGTCTGCAATTTAATTTATTTTCATATTTACTGAAGCATTGGTAAATAACTTATTATTGTAAATAAGTAGGAGAAATAAATCAATCAATGGAGCATAATTTTTTCACATGGTATTAGAGCGAAGATCAGGCAAGATGGCAGTAATTTCTGCAATATAGGATGGTGGTGCCACATTGGCAGCAAATCTATCTCCAAAAGATTCACACAGTCCATTGCAGAAATTACCAGTAGAGAAAAATAGCATGGAGAATAGTAGGGATCATAATATTCCCGAATTAGCTTCCAGGCTGGAAGAGGAATTTGCTTCCTTATCGAGTTCTGCATCAGCCGAGGATTGGTACATTGATAGCGGGGCTTCAGCTTATATGACTGGAGAACGAGAATATTTCTCGAGCTATCAAGAGGAACAGATGAATTTCCAAATCACAATGGATAACAGGATGAAATGCATCCCTGTAGGAAAGGGAACCATTACATTCCAGACAAATGCAAGAGATAGTCTTCGAGCCACTAACGTACTACATGTGCCAGGTATGGGAATAAATTTGATTTTAGTATCTCAATTACAAGATAAAGGATATGATGTATACTTCATCAGTAACAGAGTATATGTCAAGCATCCTAAGTGGAAAAAGAGGGACCAGATTGGAACTCGGAGCAACAGGTTATATAAGTTGCAACTTGAGTCTCCTATGGCACTGATAAGCAATAATGTCAGTGGAGAGAAAGACTTGAATGAACTGTGGCATAGAAGGATGGGACACTTACATCATGAGGCGTTAAGGATTCTCAAGGAAACTATTATGGGGGTTCCAGTGCTTACTACCAAGCATGATGATACATGCAGAGGCTGCGTACTAGCCATGTATGCCAAAGCGACTTATTCCAAAAGCAACAATAGAGCTCAGAGTGTATTGGGTTTAATACACTCAGACATCTATGGTCCAATGTCTACAAGAGCTATCAATGGTGTTGAGTATTTTGTCACCTTCATAGATGACCATTCCAGGAAAACTTGGATTTATTTCTTAAAAACCAAGGATGTGATCTTTGATCGGTTTAAGGAGTTTAAGGGTCTAATGGAAAAATTGACAGGAAAGAAGATCAAAATATTGCGCTCAGATAATGGTGGAGAATAAATGGATAAAAACTTCATAGATTTCTGCGCCAGAGAAGGGATTGTTGAAGAAAATGTAACTAGGTTCGGTATTTATACATGTAATTTTGATCTTTGTACTTGTAAAGAAAAGAAATATTATTTTTTAGAATTATAAGAATGAGTTTCTTGCTCATTCCATAGGTCTAGGAAAGTCAAAGAGCTCTTCTTGAGAATTTATAATAAATATGAGTCAACCTAGAGTCTAGTTCAGCCCCCCAAGACAAGCACAATCCTCTTGAAGAAGGCAACAAACTAAACGATGAAGAGAACAATCAAGTCGGCCAGCAAAATTGACATAAGGAATAGACACATCAGCTCAAATGAAGTGACACAAGGGTTCATTAGTTCATGTAGGCTTGAATGCATGGACAGACACCTATAAATAGGCAGTTGGGATCACTGCAAAAGAGCAGAGAGAATCTCGCATATCTCTAAGGAAGCTCGGATGGGTATTGGTTTGTTACTTCGCATATGTTGAAGGAGTATAATCTCAAATGGACACAGTAAGGAAACTATCTCAAAACCTCGCAATAAATATCAGTCTCCTATATCAAGTATGTATGGTTGTTGGTGTCAACACTTGAATGGTGTCAATGCTATTTAGTGTTTTGGTGCATTACTGTTGCTCTAAATATGATCTGAGGTTGTCATTGATGTCAACCCAAGCAGCACCAAGGATGACCCTGAACTTCCATGGCACATTGGGCATCATCATTCATGGTTTCTTGTCTCATAACCATTATAGGAATACTCTACTCAAAAATATCTTTCTATCGGTGTATAGCTCTCCTCGTAATTCCTCACGGTTTGTAAGTTATTCAAGATTGAATTTAGTAACCCCAATTAGTGGGCAAAAACCCCATGGGGTTGTGGTATGGCATTTATCATTGATTTTGGTCATTGAATAGTCAATAATTAATGATTTTTTAAGCTCCTAAAATCCCTCCAACATTCTCTATAAAAGCCCCTCTCAACTCTATAAAAAGAAATCTCATACATCCTCCAAAAGTAGTGATTGTGGCATTTTCGCTATAACTTTATTTCTTCTAAGTCGTAGATGCTGAAATTAAAACCCATTTGAGCAGAAATCTTGATGAACGTCGTGACCGAATTTCAAATCTTGGTTCGCTATATTTTTGGGGATATGATCTGTGGAAGTTAGGGCTTTTGCAGGCTCCCGAATTTCATCTCAAAGAGGTGACCTTGGGAAAATTGTCATAACTCTCTCTCTTAGAAGTGGATTAGAATTACGTAACAAGTGGCGGATAGCGCACAGACTATAGTTTTCTGTGTATCAATTTCAAAGCCGAAGGAGGAAACAGTGACACGTGGCACGCCGTACAAGTTCGCTCTACTAAACTAGTCCATAATTAGGTCATTGTGAGAGATTGGGCATAACTTTGCCTTTGAAGAATCCAAATCGGGTCAGACCTATGGCATTGGAAAGAAGACTCAGAGGACTACCATAGGACCGAAGATCACATATTGGGGATCTGAAATCACAGAGATATATCAGATTCAATATCGTGCTCCTAGAAGGCAAGAAAAAACTAGATCAAGTGTTGTCAAGGGGTGCAAAGGACCAGACTTTCTAGGGCAGCAAAGAGCAAGGTGCAGCAAAATGATGCAGCAGAGGTAAGCTCCAGGTAAGTATCTTCTGTATATGCATGTTCATCTCTTAACTGCATTAGGTTCTTTGTATTCTAATTTGTTGTTTTTGTTTAGCACTAACATATGCTCTGCAGGATGAGGTAAGTTTTATTATTATCATGTCATGGGTATTTCCTTGAAGACTTTTTGCAGGTATTATATATTCATCAAGAGAAGACTCAATGCATAATCTAATGTTCTGAAAAGTGATAAAGGGTAGCATGACAAGAGCAGCAATCAAGGTGCAGAAGAACAACAAGAATTTCACCACATGAAGTCTTCAAGTGGACAGCACTGCATACAGTCATTCTAAAAGTATCATTGTACAAAGTCATTGTAAAAGCATCATTGTAAAATTTGTACGAGTGTCTATTTGCCAAGAGTTGAAGAGGCAGTGCCGGGAGGTCTAGGATCATCATTAGGTGGTTGTGTCAGAGTTGGGGTTATGGTCTAGTGTGTCTTCTTCTTCTACATCATTCTATATTATTGTAAAGTTGACCATTTTCCCTGGTACGGGAGTCCATTCTTCTTTTATTCTTCTATACGGTGGTAGGGTGGTGCTAGGCTGGTGCATGAAGTCACCATGTTCAAGCCTGTGAAAACTTCAGGGTGGTAGGGTGGTGCTATGGTGAGTTGTAGCTCATTGGGTGTTGGGGCATCCGTTCATTTGACTACCATACAATCTCAAGCGTTGGAGTCTCCATCCAATGGGATCTGGAGAAGAATGCTTTTCTAGATTTTAGGAAGTTGGAGTTTTCTTTTCAATTGGAGTTGAAGATTAAAAAATTATTAGAAAAGCATTCAGGTGGTTTTTGTCTCAGAGGGGGTTTCCACCTTAAAAACCATGTGCATTTGTGTTCCTTTTGTTTACTGCTATCATTGTACAAACACTGATAATAATTGAAGATTAACTAATGCTCTGAAAGATTAATAATAATACTAATTGAAAGGAATATTGATTCACCCCCTCCCCCTCTCAGTATTTCCAACACATTACCAACACACAACTACTCCTTGGTGGAAAAAGATGATACGAATCTCTGAGTAATGATGAACATTGTCACAAGGGTCTACACTCTCGGCAATAAAGACTTATGTACTCTGTCTCGGTCCACACATATCACAGACACAGTCACTATGATCATTGTCTTATATACTCCGTGTATTCGTATGGAAGAGGATCTCTGTAATTTCTGTATAATAATAAAGCAACAATGAATCTCATAGTTATAACAAGTCTCTCAGTGAAAACACAGTGATGTTGCAGCAGTAATGGATGTCTTCATGATGCAGTGATGATGAGGATCTCAGCAATATCAATAAGAGGATTGGTGCCTTGGTCTTGGAGTGGCTAAGATAGTCCAGGGTCATGGTCTTGGTGTTCATAAATATGGAATCTCTATAAAAAGAATTTTGTGCAGGTTTTCCTCTCCAAAAGGGAGAGGTTTTGGCCCTGGCAGAATCCCAACTTTTGTATTCTTGTCTCTTTGTTTTGATAGTTATTTAAAAAACTCAACAAGACACACTAACATTAAAGAATATGTTATGAAGTAAAGTTAAATATCTCAAATAGTTATCAAGTCAAGAAGAATTTCATTAACTCTCCAGGCCCTAGATTCTTCAACATGGGATCAAAGCTATGGTTGCAGTCTAAGAAAGGGCATAAAAGCGATACTTAAAGATCAGTCTTCAACCAGCAACAGCAAGACAAGGTAATATCAATCTCAGTTAAGGTGGAGGACACACTCTATATCAACATCTGTATGCAAACACTATCTCCGCATCCCTGTCTTGGTCTCCTCATAACTGTAGTATTCGACGCAGTCACTGTAATACCATCTCGGCATGCTCGAAGGAGATAAATACACTATCTCGGTATCTCTGTTTCGGTAAAATCTCAACATAGTCTCGGCATACCTGTAACGGAAATATACAATCACAGCACATCTCTGTCAAAGCTTCAGATAGTTGTAACTTGTAACATACTCTGTCTCATCACAGTCATAATCGAATATAGTCATAACAACTGTGACACGCATTCTCACGGTTTGGATGAAAGCCATGATCTCGAAGTGCAAAGATGATTTCAATAAAGAAACAGTGAAGGTCTCAAGAAAGATATGACAATAAAGGATGCAACAGTGATGAAGCTCAGGTGGGGACAGGGTATACAGTCTTGCATAGATGGAGAGGATCACTGAAGCACTCATGGTATCAGCATAAATTATAATCTCAGATTTGATGCTAAATTACAAGAGTAAGTCTCAGGTTCCTTACTACCATGATCTCAGTTAAACAAAATATTGTTGATAATCAGGAATTCGGCAAAAGAAGACAGTCTCGGAAATAAGACAGTGTCTCTATACACAATCTAGTTACTATCTCTGTCTATGTTATTCGATGGCAAGTTCAGGCTCCAATCATAGTGCCTCTCTACATACTTCATATGTACAGTGCTCATAGATCTCATTGTCTCGGTACAATGTCACAGCGATATACTTTTCACAATTTCGAATCTTGTCTATAAACATAGCATGATTCTCGATGTTCAAATCATAGCATGAATTTGTTGATGCAGAATATAATAAGGTCCACTTGTGGGATGACAGTATCAATTTCGATGATGTCAAGATCAAAAATTTCATGGTGCTAGAAAGGCTCCGAAGAAGGCTTTTTGTAAAAAGATACTAGTGGTTCATGATGGGCAACTCAAGAAAATAAAGCATCAAGGTGAAGATCTCCTCTTCACACGACAAGTAAGTATCTTTCATCTTCAAATCGATTTTTGTTTAATGACTTCGGTCTGCAAGGCAATGAAAATGTTAGAGGATAGTCCTAACCCTTATGAAAAGGTCCTTGCATGAAATAAGGATGATAGTTATGGTCCTCATAAATGAGTGAAGTCATTGAACAAGGTCTCCTTTGAATTCATAAAGGTAGACATTAGGAAAGTTGGTAGAGAAACTATGAACATCATGCAAAAATTCATGTCACCGGATAGGATGCAAGCCCATGGTAAGAGGGAGTAGAATTCATTGAATTAGTCTCTCTATGAGTCTCTTTCTGGGCTCCTAGATCCTACATAGAATGTGACTACAATATACATTATAGATATGATATGACATGATGGAAATATTAGAAACAAGATCTCGTGACATCATCACGAGGGTGACTAGAATCTCAAGTATAAGTAAGATACCTCAGTCATCAACTTAGGGTTTCTATGAAAGAAGGCAAGTTGTAGGCAACAACTTTGCAGAACTCAAACACTTAATAGAAGGCTCATCATGCAATAAAAGGGAAACATTTGATGGATAGGGATCTTTAAGATCCTCAAGATCCTCAAGATTCTCTAATGGAATCTTCACTAGAAG
>APFE031470734.1:200690-212693 GCA_000404065.3 Pinus taeda | reverse complement strand
GGATAATGAGCTGAAGTCGACAGGAAGTAACCTTGATCGAAGGTGGGCCATAATGTTTCCCACATCATCGACATGAGACAGAGAAGGATAAGATGTTTTGTGTGAGGTATCAGAGGGAGGTTGAGCATTCTGCAGAGGTCAACTTCTCTTGAACATATTGGTGGCACGACAGTGGACGTGGCAGTATTTGACATCAAATGATCAGGGGTCATGGTGATAGGGCAATGAGTAGATGAGAGATCAAACAGGATAACCCAAACCCATGGAGGCATGTGTAAAAACAAGATGAGATGTCCCCACCCAAACACGAATGTAGACAAGTGCCATGTTCAAGAGCGACATACTGCCGATGCGACAATAATTGTGGTTCCTTTTTCCCCACCATTTTTGGCGAGTACCCTGGTTATTTTTGGATGACAAGCTTGACGGGGATAGCATATGCTTGAGAGGCGTCATTTTGACGAAATCCAATGCCATTAAGTTTTAACGAGTCTGACAAAGGAAGAACTCAACGTCTTTTCATGTTTAGAGAGTTTGAAAAGACAACGGAAAAGTAAACTCCAGGGGTGTCCTTTTTCGTAAAGTTGTGTCTCTCGAGCCCAAAAAAGTATAAAACAATGCTCGAAAGAACTGCCCGATCATTATGACCAAGGATTACTTTTCGTAAGTAGTGATTTCGATATGAAAAAGTAAAAAAGTGATCGAAACCACATCATTTCATAACCGTTAAAGAACCTGAAACGACAAGGGTCCGACAATCTTTTCGTTTTTTACACGGTCGGAAAAGTGTTTAAAGACGACCGCCTCTCATTTACATTTAACGATTTGAGAGGAACAACTCGACGTTCTTTTCACATTTAGAGAGTCAGAAAAGAGCAAAAATATGACTCCAGAGTGACTTTTTCGTGTATTTACCGAGTCCGAAAAAGTATAAAATACAACTCGTTTCGTTGCCTAAACCGCACAAACACCTGTCGCTGCACAAAAACTGGCGTAAAATCCATTTTCGACACAAATATACATTAAAATATTCATAAAATGACTTTTGAAATCTATTGAGGGTCAAAAAGCTATAAAATAGGTGAAAATGGTAAAACAAGAAATTAATTTTCACTTTTACCTCTCGAGAGTGACATTAGAGCTTTTGGTGTGTGACCTTCAAGCGACGATTGTGACAAATCCAGTTGACCATTCGAAGCGCCGTCAGTGCCAGGTAAGAGGCCTCTTCCCCCACTCCATTTTTGTCCATTTCAAATTTTCTTTAGGTTATTTTATCATCCTCCATGGAGGGGATTTTAAAAATGAGGGTTGCGCCCATTGGCGCGGGTTTCAGGCACGGACCCGCACCAATGGGGCAATTTTCCCTAAAGGCTTGCGCCCATGGGCGTAACTGTTTTAGAAACAATCGCGCCAACGGCCGCGCGTATTTTTGTTCAAATTTTAACAATTTCAAAGTGATTTCACTGCATTTTTAAATTACACAAGGGTCTAATTCAATGATTGGGTCTTGTGATTGCAGGGAAATACGCAAAAATGGTAGTCGTATGGAAGGAAAGAGAACACGACCAAGTGGACACATTGGCTTTAGCAGATGAGGACTGGATGGAAGCTCTCAAAGCTTGTGGGCTCAAGAAATACTTCCTACTATCCTATCTACGGGCTCAACCAGAGCTCTTGTAGTATTTGATCAACTTATGGGATGTACAGGAACAGGTGTTCAGGATATGGGACCAAGTATTGGAATTAGATGTATTTGACGTCTATTTCCTCACTGGACTGTCACGTAGAGGGCCGGTGCCCCGATTGACTGGTAGTAGGCCATCCGAGGAGAAGATGGAAGAGGTGAAGGCTCGAGTTTGCCTAGGGGCAATATATGGGTCAGGTATCTCAAAAGTGGATATCCCCACTGTTCAAGACCTAACACTCAGAATGCTATTATTCACCATCACACGAGCTGTGGGGGCACAGGCACCCCACGAAGCCACGAAGAACCACCTGATACTAGTGACAGAGTGTCTTAGCCTGACGATCTTCAATTTGGCGTAATCAGTGATGACCAATATGAAGAGGCAGCTAACAAAGGCCAAGAACGGAAAGCTGCAATAGTTCAGGTATGGCTCCATCTCGGTGAATTTCTTCTTGGAATGTGTGCCAATATTCCAGGGCCAAGGGGTCTTTGTTCCTAACCCGGCACCTCGAGAGCCGAGGATGGCTCGTTGGGCGACACTGATGCCGAGAGGGGGTGGCAGTCAGCAGATGTCATTAAGACCTGAGTTTTTCGGGTGGCTTCGCCGCCAACTGATTGTGGTGGAGGACTAGCCGTATGTGGGAACAGAATTCACCAGTGACCCTGACCTCCCACTGCTGGAGGGAGAGGACTGGGACGAGGAGATAGGTATGACCTTGTTTTTTGATTTTGTGTTTTTATGATTTTTTTTTTTTTAATACATGCTTGCTCTAATAACATTTATATGCATATGCAGATGTTGGTCCGAAGCTTCTAGCTGGCATGTCTCCCATTGCGAGGAGACACCAGGCTGCAACAGCAGATCCTCAAGAGGAGGGTGGTGACAGAGGAGAGCTCATTCAGAACATCGAGGCTATCACTTGAGGGATTCCGGATTACGCTCGGCTAGCGGATGTCCCACTAGCGTACCAAAGGCACACGGTGGGGGTGTCGACTTGCATTCACCGACTGCTGAGACGTTTAGTGCGAGCGGTGACGTGCTACCATGAGCACCACCGGGACTAGATATCTAGGCTTCCATTTCTATGTATATTTTTGAGAGACATGTTGTCTCTGGATGTACTAAGACAAACATGTATTATTTTTTGATGATGCACGCGGTGCAAACATTTGGACACACACACACACACACACACACACACATATATATATATATACATATGTTTTATGGTTTATTGTGTTTTATGCTTCTTATGTTATTTTGAATTAAATGTTATGCAAATGCCTGTCCAACACATAATTAGCTAATGCATCGGTTAGCGTATTAAATCGTCTTGGAATATGTTGATAAGTAATGAAATCAAAATCCCTTTCTAACAACTTAACACGTAAATACAACCTTAAAATCCGATGGTCTCTGACGGAATAACGCCCGTTGAGCTGGTGGACAACAAGATGAGAGTCCAAGTTCACAACCAATGTTCGAATACCAAGGTTAATTGCCTCAGCTAGTAATTCGATCACAACACTATACTCAGCAACATTGTTCATTGTACAACCTAGACAAACCCCTTGAATGTCTACTAATTCACCATGAGGATCGTAGATCACCCATGCTGCAGAGGACAAGTTGCATGTACTGCGGGAGGCACCATTAGCGAAACCAACGTAAGGTGATCTAGGCATCTGTCCAAGAAGCAAAAAGGACACAATAAGTGGCAATCATGCTGACACACCAAGACAAATCATGAAAACATGCACACACAACACACTTGCTGAAAGCACAAGTATGTACAAAAACTAGAGTGCCTGGACTCATGCATAATATTTTTTCAAATAAAGCCCATTTCGGGGCTTATCCAGGGGATTTCCTTCGTAATCAATAAGCTTGTAGGCTCCTTTTTGCAAAACTCTTTTTACAATGTAGGGCCCGTGCCACATGGACTCACATTTTCCTGCCCCCAGCTTATCATTAGCTTGATCGTAGAGTAGGACCAAATCTCCCTCAACGAAAGAGCGAGGATGAACAGTGTTATCGAATTGAGTTTTCACTTGCTTCTTCTATGCTTCAATAGCTAAGGAGGTTAGTCGACGATTCTCGTCCAGCCACTCCAAGTAAAGAAGGCACTCCTCTACCGGAGTAGTGTCAGGGAGCAATTCGACGGCTAACTTTAATGAAAGAATCTCACACTCAATAGGAAGGGTAGCCTCCAGTTCATAAACGAACTGGAAGGGAGTGAAACCAGTGGCATCCTTCACAGAGGTTCGGTAGGCCCACAAAGCAGAGAACAACATCAAATTCCAGTTGGATTTATGCATGCCAATGGTTCGTTGAAGCATCATAACCAAGACCTTGTTCATGGCTTCTACTTGACCGTTGGCCTGAGGATAGTATGGAGTTGAACTATCATGCCGTAGGCCCAACTGGGTTGTAATCTCAGTCATCATGTGATTACGAAAATGCTTTCCGTGATCAGTGATGATGGCTTGAGGGACTCCAAACTGCGAGATACCATGGTTGAACAAAAAATGCACCGCGGTGTGACCATCTTCAGACAATGTAGGCATCACCTCGGCCCATTTCGTGAAATAATCAACAGCAACGATGATATACCCATGCCCCCCAGCCGAGCGAGGGTTACAAGTCATATAATCGATGCCCCATTTGGCAAAAGGACCGATGGTAACAACGGGGTGCAGTGGAGCAGGGGGTGCACACATCTTCCGTTGGTAAATATGGCACTCATGACATGAACGAACGACAAGAATACAATAATTAAAAATAGAGGGCCAAAAGTAACCATCACAGAGGATTTTTTGTGTAGTGGCATATCTGAACATGTGACCGCCACAAGCACCAGAGTGGCAGTCATTTAAAACTCTCTCGGCTTCTTCGAGAGTTAAGCATCGGTGAAAAATAGAATCAATGCCGAGACGGTACAGGGTGTCCCCAATGATCGGATATGGTTGGGCTTGATGGCGGATCCATCGGCGAGCATCCTTAGATGTCTCGGGACGAAAAGAGGACGTCTGTAAGTAGACAATGATATCCCTGTACCAGGGATCGAGGGTGCTGATGAGGAAGAGAGTTTCATTCGGAATGTGATCCTCTAACCGAGAGGAGGCGGCATTGGATGGAAAAGAACATAACAATTCAGTGAAGACAAGCAATTTCTTGTACTTGGCGGCAGTGAATTCCAAGTCGAACTCTTGGAGGATGAAAATCCACTTCAAGTACTTGCCCCCCAGCAATTGACGTGACAAAATGTACATCATTGGGTTGTAATCAGAGATCACTGTCGTAGTACGCAACAAGATGTAATGACGGAAGCGTTGGACGGCACAAATGGCGGCCAATGCCAACTTCTCGATGTAAGCATATTGAGATTCCGTATCTAATAAATTTTGGCTAAGATAATAAATGACGTGTTCAGTGCCATCATTGTCATCATGAACAAGAACCATGCCAATGGTGGTATCAGTAGCAGCCAGATACAACGTGTAATTGCGATGGTAATTTTGAGGACGCAACAAAGGAGCAGAAACTAGGAGAGTTTTAAGATGTTCGAAAGACTCTTGAGCTATGGCATCCCATCGAAACGGGATGTCACGCTTCAGTAACCGCGTGAAACCTTTGGCCACCTCGGCATAATTCGGGATGAATCATCGTAAAAAGTTTTCTTTATCCTGCAAGATCTGTAATTGCCACAAAGAAGTAGGGGGAGGAAGATTCAAAATGGCCTCGACTTTAAGGGGATCCAGATGGATGCCCTCTCAGGAGATGATGAACGCGAGAAGTCTGCCAGACTCTACGCAGAAGACACACTTATGTGGGTTGAGCCGAATATGGTAGTGCCAACAACGAAGAAATTTTTTGTGGAGATGTGCCAGATGGTCTTGACGTTTAGCTGAATAAGCTGGAAGATCATCCAAGTAAGGCTGCACGATGTGTCGAAAATCATGAAAGGCATAAGACATCGCGCGTTGGAAGGTGGCACCGACATTCTTGAGACCGAAAGGGAGATTTTTATAAGCGAAAGTGCCCCATGGACAGATAAAGGCAGTCTTGTGTTGATCCGTTGGCGCAATATTAATCTGGTTATATCCAGAGAAACCGTCCATAAATGAATATATCTCACTTCCAGCACACTCATCAATGGGCTGGTCAATGAAGGGTGTGGGGTAGTTATCTTTTGGACAGGCTCGATTAATATCATGGTAATCGACACAGAATCAGATATTACCCTGCTTCTTATCCACATTGACGATGTTGGAGACCCAATCTGTGAGTGGGATGGGGTAGATGAAGCCAGCTTTGAGAAGCTTTTTGACTTCTGCTTTAATCACTGCAGCCTTTCGGGGGTGCACGGGGCGTAAACGCTGACGAACAGGATTAGCTCCTGGATACGTGGGTATCTCATGCACCACGATGCTTGGATCAATGCCGGGCATCTCTTCGTAAGACCAGGAAAAGACGTCACGAAAATCGCGAAAAAGACCTATATAGAGTTGAATTTCCTCAGGAGTGCAAGTGACTCCTATGTAGATATGCTCGACAATCCCTGGTTAGGCAAAGATGTCGATAGGTTGAGTCTACGTAATGTTTCCCAAATTCCCTTCAGAAGACACTTGATATACTTGAATGGGTGTCTGAAGGGGTTGTAAAGGGAGACATGGAGCAAACCGCTTGAGACAAGCCAGCATTTCCCGAAGGGTAGGGAGGAACGAGGAACGGTGGTGAAGATTAAACCAAGGGGGTTCCTCAAGAGACATGGTCTCTATAATGGCTTCGTGAGAAGGAAATATTTCCTTTAAAGAATCTGATGAGGCACAATCTCCAAGCCAAGGGGAATGATCGTACGAGTCAAGAGCTCCGCTTAAAGAAGCAAATTCAGCAGGAGGAGCCGATATAGAGACAATTTCGATGTAGTTGAGCTCGGTAGGACTCAACGACATCTCTTCACCCCACGATTCTATCTGGTCAATGGGGGGAAGGACCCAAGGATCAGAATGAATCGAAATCATACTGATAGAGGTGAGGTTTGGAGGTGGGAGTGAAAAGAAACCCATGAGGGCAGGATCTTTGAAGAGCCCAGCTCCCACACTCTCTAAGGGAAAGGAGGTATGCTCCACAAAAGGCACATTACCTTCGGAAGAAGAAGCAAAGAAGGAGAGTTGGTCTACCGTGACAATTTTCCCCTGATGAGGGAAACGAATGACATGAAAGAGGGATGAAGCCACGACATGCATGGCGTATGTCCAGCTCCGACCCAAAAGGAGGTTGTAAGTAAGATTTGCATCAACAACTTCAACTTCCACTTCAACGGTCTTCCCTTCCAAAGTAATCGGCAATCGTTGGAGGATACCGTAAGGGAGAGATTCTCTCCCATCAAAGGCTCCCAGTGTCGTGGGAGACTGACTCAAAGTCGGAGACCCAATCACCTTCCAACAAGCAACAAACATAATGCAAGTTGACACGCCTTCATCAATAACTATACGATGAATTGTTTTCAAATTGATGATGACCTGAATGAGGAAGGCAATCTGGTGAGGTAGTTTCGGTACATGGCTCTCGAGATCAAAGGTGATCAAATCCGATTCGGCCGGGTCGATGCCACTGATGGCTGATAGCAAGGAATTCCTTTGGGGGTGCAGCTCTGGAGAACTTCTAAAGCAGACATAGCTGACGGAGCCTGAGCTAAGTCCTCAACAATGTTATAGTGCTGGGCAGCACGAGCATTTAGGTTGTAAGATGATCTCCGGAGTACACCTTTAGGAGGGGGTCGAAGAGGCGTCTCAATGCTAGGTCTCTCGATATGGAGCAGACTAGAACTGGATGGAGGAGAGCTTGAGGGGACCTCAGGCTCCTTCCTAGCGGATGACAGATATTCCTTTGTTCGAGTCATAATATGAACGGGAATGGTTCCAACCATGAACACTTGGGAACCAAAGGGAGAAGAAGACGAGGATGGGTCAGCCACCATTTGGGTTTGCTATGAGGGGAAAGGTTCTTACAGAACCACAGGAATCCCAGGAGCACCTTTCAATAAACGACTAACTTCGGACCGCCTTGGGCAGTCTTTGGTATAGTGATCCTCATCACAGATAAGACAAGGATACCTCGGTTTACGTTTGGCTCCTTCCTCGGGTGGAGGTTTAGGGGAGTCCTGTTTGGGTTGCTTAGATTTATTCTTCGCTTTCCCCTTCTTCTTTCCTTTCGAGGCTTTATCCGCTGTGGTGGACTAGACGACATTGACCTCGGAAGTACTTCCGGAATTAGATACACCCTAAGAATTATTTTCGTTTGAAGCATTCAATTTTTTCTCCCTAGGGTTCGCGGATGATTTCTTCGATGACGGATTTACAGAGCCAATAACACCGTCAACAGATGGCTTTGGCGGAGCTTTGGATGTTCCGTGTCTTGGGTGTCAGGCAAATACTGATATAAGGTACCTGACTGAGAATAAACTAAGTCGAGGTACTGAGCATGTGTGATAGCCTGCTCTTCAGTTACACAAGCTCCCATAGAAATGTCTCGTGCGATTTAGGGACAAAGGAGGCCGTAAACCAATCGGTTAGGAGCTGATCAGGAATCCAGAACTTGATCAACCGACGACGCTGTCTCCATTCATGTATATGATTGGATATGTGTGTGGCCATGTCCTGTTTGAGAGACGTGAGGAGATGCGTCCCCGTCTCATACCGAATGGGTAACTGAAAATGAGTTAGGAATGCCATCGCCAACAAGTTGAAATCTTGAAAGGATGCACGAGTCAACTCAATGTACCACTTAACAGCCGAGCCGGTGAGATTCCTTTGGAACAGGCGGAGCTGAATTGAATCGTCAAGCCATGAATTTGACGAACACTAGAGGTGGTAAGTCACAACATGGGCTTGAGGATCCTCTCCATCTTTGCCATCAAATTTAGGACAATCACCGGGTATCTTAGTTGGAACTCGTGGCCATAATGGATTATGAAGGATAAGATCATTAGTCAATTTGGACACATCCAACAGTTCCAATGTTGCTAAAAATGGTAACTGAGGATTGAAGGACATCTGCGGCTGTGGATACGAGGTAGTACCAGAGTTCCAACTAGTTGCTGGTTGCCCCCATTGATTTTGTCCAGACGGACCAGGCCCATAAGGGTTCTGTCCGTAGGGATTCTGTCCATAGGGGTTGTAGCCATAACCGGATGGTTGACCCTAGATCTGCCCCCCAACACCCCATTGATTACCAACTTGGCCTGTAGGAGCAACATACTGTTGCTGGTAATTTTGATAAGGAGCGACTTGCATTTGTTGATAATTTTGGTACGGGGCAAACTGAGCTTGCCCCTGGGGTTGCTGGTAACCATACAGTTGCTGGGCTCCATACTGAGCCTGGGGACCAGGCTGCGCTTGGTAAGAAGTTTGGGATTGAAACCCACCTTGCATTTGAAGACTAGTTTGAGTCTGGGGCCCAGCCTGGGGTTGAAAACCGGGTTGAGCTTGAGAAGAAATCACCATCTGCATGCTCGGTTGAGTAGGCCCAGAAAGATGTCCTTGAGAGGATGGAGATTGGGCCACCTGGCCGGAAGGTTGCCCTGGTTGAGTTTGGGACGGACCCCCTTGCCCAGAAGGTTGAGCTTGCTGGGTGTTAGGTTGTCCTTGTACAACCGAGGGTTGTCCTTGCGGAACAGATGGTTGAGTGGACTGAATGGTTGGTTGACCTTGGGGTTGACCAACCTGTCCAGATGGTTGACTAGGCTGAGCAGTGGGTTGGCCTTGCAGCACGTAAGGCTGACCACCCTGCCCAGAAGGGTACCCTTGCTAGATTCCAGGTTGTCCTTGTTGCACGTAAGGTTGTCCTGGATTCCCATAGGGTTGATCGGAAGGGTATCCCTGCTGGACTCCAGGTTGTCCTTGTTGCACATAAGGTTGTCGCAGATTTCCAGAGGGTTGCCCAAGATAGGTGAAAGACGGACCACCATAGGCCGAAGGTTTTCCCCGGAAGGGTTGTCCTTGTGGCCTCTAGGCTGCCTTGGATAGGTTTGCCCATAATACTGCTGCCCATAAGAAGGCTGCGTGTAAGACGGTTGACCTTGATACAATGGTCCTTGGTAAGGATGTCCTTGATCCGGACGGAGTTCTTGGCCACCACCATAACCAGTGGTACCCCAAGCGACGCTTAATGGGACCGAGACCTCAACCGCAGGCTGAGATGGCAAGGACATATACAAATGATGCCCTACGGGGTCATAATAACGACCTAGACCTTGCGCGCCCGAATTTTGGACGGCATGTAAATACTGAGTATATGCCTTCCCTGCTGGAATGGCACCAGAAGAAGGTGGGGCACTAAGTGAAGGATGGACAACTCTGGGTGTATGTGCCGACTGGCCACTATGTACTGAACTATGGGACGGACCAGCAACAGTAGTTATGATCGAAGACGCCGTAACGGCACTAACAACCGGTGTTGAAGATGGTACACAAACAGTCGGAATAGTCAGAACTGACGTGACAACTGTAATGTGAACTTGTGAAACAAAAGATCCCGTAGTGGGAGTGATGTTGTGATCCCACATGGTACCTGAATAGGAGTTCCTAGAACCCATAGCATCCCTCAAAGCCTTATAGCGTAAGGGTACTGTAACACCGAGAGGGGTGACAGTGAAGGCCAGAGTTATGACCGGGGATGTGGCCAGGATAGGAGTCTCGATACTTGACAAAACAGGTTTCTCACTCGCTATAGGAGATGTGTCACCCATGTCAGAGGAAGACATCAGGACCAAAACACCAGTAGGATTAGAAGGAAAATCCTCTTCGTAAGGTTCCCAAACAGGGTTCCAAAATAGATCGTGAAGATCGTCTTCTGGAGTGCGAGAGTTCAACGGTTGGACACTCGAAATAACAGGAAAAGTGTCACCACAAACCGGTGTCTCAGGAGCAACAGAAGAAGGATACCCTTGGTCAGTAGGGACGGGAGACGGGATTGATGGATCCACCAGGATGATTTGATTCAAAACATCCTAGACAAGCTAACGAGAAAAGACCCTACTCAAACTAACACAAAAAAGATCTAACAGGGTAAGTGTGAATGTGGCCGAATAAATTTTAAGACACAAGGACATAACTTGACCTTTTCATCTTTAAAGAGTCGAGAAAAGGACAAAAAGATGACTCTAGTCGCCTTCGAATGTTTAGTGAGCCCGAAGTGACAAATGCTCAGGTGAGCCTTTTCTTTTAGGGATTTCGAAAAGGATCAAAAAGTGACTACTCTGAAGAACTAGGCAAAGGGTTTACCAGACAATCTGTAAAACTACATATACACCTTAACAATCATATGAAAACCAAGGACTTTCCGTACGGCCGTCAATCTTCCCGAATGCTGTGTTTGGTGCATTACGAGTCGTAAGGCGGCAAACACGGCTTCCTGTGGATAAAGGATGATAACCTAGTGGGGTCTCCCCATATACTCGATGGTACGTGGGAGCACAAGTTCGTACTAGACCACAATTGAGTCACAAAAGGAGGAATCACCCAACCTTGACTGGAAACAAAAGTGACTAGGTTTAATGATGCCAGAGCACGTCTCTAGCTTAGACCTCTAAAAAGTGAGCGTTATGTTCCAATGCGTTGTTAGATTCATTCGGTTTATTTTAAAGTTGATCTTGTATTAGGTTTCAATTTTTAGGCCTTACCGTATGTAATCTCTCAAAATTCCCTAAATGCAATCTATATACCAAAATATGTCATTTCATTCGATGAATTCTAATTACGAGAGAGTTCAAGAGCTTTCATGCAAACAAAACGATCACAAAACAACAAAGAACTTCCCTAATGCAGCTAATGCAAATTAACAAACTTTTCTTTAAGATCACTAATCACTAATCGAAATGAAAATTTCTAATTCTCATTAACTAATACAAAGCAAAAGAGATTTTTATTTTTGATGATGGAAAAATGCACTAAACAACTTTGAGAAATGACAACAAACAAATTCTATTCAATACAAGCACATTTAGTTCCTTAAATCACAAATCAAACTTCCAAAGAACAAGAAAGATCCCAAAGACACCAATGAGCCGTGTAATCTAGGCTCAAAGTGAGACGAAGCAGAATTCAAGTGAAGACAAAACAAGTCACCCAAATAACACAACAAAACAATTTACAACCACCAAACAAGTGCAAGGAAGCAAACAAAGAGTCGATTGGACTACTAGAAGATCAAAACACCTGAGGAAGGCTCGACACACAAAGCCACTAGATGCCCTAGGGCTAGAAATGTGAAATCGATGGAAAAAAGCAAACACCCAAAGGGTAACGATCAA